>CAUYON010111787.1:0-12200 GCA_963573935.1 Arctocebus calabarensis | reverse complement strand
CATAGCTAAGGCAGTTCTTAGTAATAAAAACAAAGCTGGGGGTATCACCATTCCAGACTTTAGGCTGTACTACAAAGCCATAGTGGTTAAGACGGCATGGACTGGCACAAAAATAGAAACATAGACATTTGGAATCTTATAGAAACCCAGGAAATGAAACTAACATCTTACAACCACCTAATCTTCAATAAACCAATCAAGAACATACCTTGGGGGAAAGACTCCCTATTCAATAAATGGTGCTGGGAAAACTGGATATCCACATGTAAAAGACTAAAACTGGATCCTCACCTTTCTCCACTCACAAAAATTGATTCAAGTTGGATAAAGGACTTAAATTTAAGGCATGAAATAACAATCCTGAAAGAAAGCATAGGAAAAACACTGGAAGATATCGGCCTGGGGAAAGACTTCATGAAGAAGACTGCCATGGCAATTGCAACAACAAAAATAAACAAATGGGACTTAATTAAACTCAGAAGCTTCTGTACAGCTGAGACAACAACCAAAGCAAACAGACAATCCTACCCAATGGGAAAGGATATTTGCATATTTTGAATCAGACAAAGGCTTGATAACTAGATCTATAGAGAACTCAAATTAATCCACATGAAGAAAGCCAACAAGCCCATATATCAATGGGCAGGAGACATGAATAGAACCTTCTCTAAAGAAGGTTGGCTAACCTAAGATGAATGGCTAACAAACATATGAAAAAATACTCATCATCCCTAATTATTAGAGTAATGCAAATCAAAACCACCCTGAGATACCATCTAACCCCAGTGAGAATGGCCCACATCACAAAATCTCAAAACTGCAGATGCTGGCATGGATGTGGAGAGAAGGGAACACTTTTACACTGCTGGTGGGACTGCAAACTGATACAACCTTTTGGAAGGAAGTATGGAGAACTCTCAAAGAACCCAAGTTAGACCTCCAATTTGATCCTGCAATCCCATTACTGGGCATCTACCCAGAAGGAAAAAAAATCTTTTTATCATAAGGACACTTGCACTAGACTATTTATTGCAGCTCAATTTACGATTACCAAAATGTGGAAACAATCTAAATGCCCACCAATCCAGGAATGGATTACCAAGCTATGGTATATGTACACTATGGAATACTATTCAGCCATTAAAAAAAATGGAGACTTTACAGCCTTTGTATTAACCTGGATGGAAGTGGAACACATTATTCTTAGTAAAGCATCTCAAGAATGGAGAAGCATTTACTGTGTGAAAACATTTGTGTTCTGCATCTAGTAGTTTTCACCTGACCCTTCAAAGATGGACCTCAAGTGTGATCTCAGTAAATGAGAAAATTTCACGAATGTTGTGTTGAATAAGTGGATGAAATTATCTTAGATTGTATATGAAGCCCGCACACTGTACTACATTATTGAACTAATGTACACAGTTATGATTCAATAAAAAAAAAATAAAATAAAAAAGAATAGAGAACCATGAATACCATGTACTCAAGTTTGATATGAGTACAATTAATGACAATTATTCACATGGTGGGGGTGAGGAAAGGGGAGAGCAGAGAGAGAAAGAATGAGGGAGGGGTGGGGAAAGGAAGAGCAGAGAGAGGGAAGGAGTGAGGGGGTGGGGGTTTGGCATGTGCCACACCTTTTGGGGACAAAACACGATTATAAGAGGGATTTTACCCAACAAATGCAACCAGTGTAACATGGTTTCTTGTACCCTCAATGAACCCCCAACAATAAAAAAAAAGAAAAGAAAATATCATTCATTATTCTTGGTCAGTTGTAGTGTTAAGCCAAATTTGTTATTGCATACACTTCATATCATAATATGTTAGCTGTTTTATAATTTTATTACCTATGCAGAAGAAAAGAATTGAGGTTCAGAGGAGTTGAGTTGCATGAGACCACACAGCATGAGACCACACAGATCACACTGGTAGATATAGCTCACAAATCAGATGTGTCTTACCTAAATACTATTCTCACAATTACATGGTGCTGAGTGTCAAAAGCATTTATAATTCTGTTTATATCTACCTAAGTATAGGAATTAAGAAAGAGACTTATGTGCACCCTCACTGGATGCTGAAGAAGACAGAAGATGACAGAATATTCTTGGACACATAATAGAAACCTAGGGTCACTAAGCCAAGAAGAAATGATTTTTAGGGAGACAAATAATGAAAATACTGAATTAGAAAGGGACAAAAATTCAGTTTGGGGCAACAGAAGTTTCTAGACTATGAATGCTTTCTTTGACTTTCTCATTCTTTACTTGGAGTGAGTTTATATCTTAACTGAAACTCACATGTCAGAAAGCTTCATACACCGCTGGTCTCAAAGTGAACTGCTAAATGAAGTTCATGCAACCTAGAAGGATAATGATCAATGTTCCTAAAATCAAGAAGAAACCTCAAGTCCTTAAGTGGAGCAACTGAACTCATAACAGTGAATAGTTTCCTATAGATATAAAGGGTACTCTTGTAGTGTCTTCCCCTTACCCACCATCATCACCAACAGCAACAAAAAAATGCAAGAAAAGAACTGAATGAAACATGAGGGAAGAGAAAGATACTTCATAAATTCCCAATTCTACAACCTGTGTATGTCAAGGGAGCCCTGTTAGCCAATGTATTTCAACAATTCATAAGAACAAACACATTTCCAGGAAATAGAAGGAAAGTCTTAAGTTATGCTAACTTCTGAATCTAATGGGCAAGAAAAATAACCAAGTATATCAGCTTAGAATTCAAAACTTACACCAAAAAGGTAAAGAGTGTATAACTATAAAAGAATGCAAGTCATCAAATGTTTACTGAGCACTTATTCCATGCTGGGCACAAGATTAGATGTCTACTCTGTATTTACTATAAGTAAATACATGTGTCTGTGATAAAAAAGAACAAATATCATTGAAATGAGACTATTGCCCTGTTGAAGTCTCTCCATGACCCTTTTTATGTCCATGTTCATTAGGCTATAAATGAAAAGATTCAGCAAAGGGGCAAACAATGTGTACATCACAGAGGCAATTATGTTCTTTTCACTGGAGGTGCAGGATAAGGACAAAAATGCAGTCCAATCACTGTGCCATCATACCAAGAGACCTCAGAAAGCCAGGAACCCCAAGTGGACAAGACTTTGCAGATGTCTTTGATAGATGAAACCCAGGATGGTGGTCCCAATGTGACTGTAAGAGATCAAGATGCATATTAGTGGCAGAGTGATGACTGCCACCTGAGGGAGGTGTTTGAACATGAGAGCGTAGGTAGAGCAGCAAGGCACAGAAGAATTTGGTATGATTTTTTCAGCACAAAGTATAGCTGGGCAGGAGAAGGGTGTGTGACAGGTCACTGATACAGGAGAGGATCTAGGACACAGCTACTTGTAAGGTACACAGCCCCTCTCTCATGATAGTGGTGCAGTGCAGAGAGTGACAGATGGCCACTTGCCAATTGTATACCATTGAAGTAAGAGGGGAATTCTCCCAATAAGTGAAAAATATGAAAACTATATTTGTGCTATGCACTCAGCATAGGAGATGGGTTGGTCCTGAGTTTGTAGACTAATTAACATCTTTGGAACAGTGACAGATGAAAAGGAGACTAAGTGAGGGCCAAGTGGCTGAGGAAGTTCATGGGGGTGTAGAGGTGAGAGTCCAGCCAGATGAGCAGGAAGATGAGCAGCTTCCCCAGCACCATAGTCCAGTACATGCCCAGGAACAGGAAGAAAAACATGACCCACTGTTCTGGAAGGACAGCGGCCCCCAGGGAGGAGCTCAAGCACACAGCTCTGGTTCTAGTCCCTCAGGCTGCTGTTCTCTCTGCAGGGAACGGAGAAACACTGAAAGAAGCAGAAAGGAACAAATCTTACTTTACAGCAGATGAAAATAAGATCCTTTCTATGGGGAATATGACAATACTTACCCCCTCAAAAAAATCATTTAAAGTGGATGGCATTGTCATGAAAAATGAGAGCTTCTCCAACATAGAAGAGAGTTTGATATGGGAGAGAAATTGACTCTGTTGGCATTTTTCACCACCTAAGGAAAAGGCAACCCAGACTGAGTCATAACTGATTAGGCTAGCTATGTCTAATCAGCAAGGAGAAAATCTTGCATTGTCTCAGCAGAAGGATATTAAACTAAAATCTTTCCAATTTCTCTTCTGTGTCTGTGACTTTTTAAACCATCCTCAAGCTGTTCTTGAGCGTTCAAGTTGCAACATACTGAATTTTTTAAATGTGGCTTCCAAATCCATTAATAAGCAAAATACAGGGTGAAGTTTCAATAACATATACTCAAAGGAGTGGCTCATGCCTGTAGTCTCAGCTACTCTGGAGGCTAAGGCAAGAAGATCACTTGAGCCCAGGAATTTGAGATCAGTGTGGACAACATAGCAAGACTCCATCTCTAAAAGTAAAACAAATAAGCAAAAAACACATACTCAAAGGAAATTGATTCAAACATAAATATCCAAAGTTTCATTACATATAAAGTTGATGAGAAAGAAAATATATCTATGATTACAATATCACTGCTATTAAAAAAGGGAATTTTTCACCTACAGCCAATTAGACATGAACCAAGGACTGACGGTACCCACAGGAATCTAGTGGTATGGAGTAATGCTCTTCAAGGACTTCCAGGTAGACTTTACTGAAATGCCCAGGTTTAGTGGGAACAAGTTCTTGCTGGTGACGGTCTATCAGACTTGAAATAGGTAAAAGCCTTCCCCACCAGGATAAAAAGGACTCCCAAAGTAATAAAGTAATGCCCAGAGAAATTGTCCCATGATTCAAGTTGCCATTCTGGTTTAAATTTGACAATGGGCTAAACTTCATAACAAAACTAGTGCAAATAGTATCTACCAGTGGAACAGAACTGGGTATTTGCTACCCCCCAGAGACACCTGGTGGGCTTGCTCCATGGGCCTGGTGCATACACTCGGGAGTCTTAAATGCAATCAAAGACTACTGTGTCCTTGCGCAACTGATATCTAGACTAATTTACCATAAACAAGAGACTATTTTTCAGAGATTTGAAAGCACAGGCCTTCGTTTCAAAAAAAAACCTGTGACAGTTCTCACCATCTCCACTCTATTAAGATTAGGACTAGCAGGAGCAGGCACCGGAATCTCAGCTCTAGTCCTCCAAGATAAAAACTATGGGTGCTGTGAGTGGCTATTGATCTAGATATAGAAAGGATAGAAAAATCCATCACTGTACTTCAGAACTCCCTCACTTCCCTCTCTGAAGTAGTGCTCCAGAACCAGAGGGGGCTCGACATGCTGTTTTTGCAGCAAAGAGGATTGTGCACTGCTCTAGGCGAAGAATGCTGTTTTTATGCTGACCATTCAGGAGTAGTCAAAGAATCCATGACCCTAGTATGGGAAAGACTACAGAAACGCAGACAAGAAAGAGAGCAAGCCCAGAATTAGTATAAGGCTGTTTAATTAGTCACTGTGGCTTACCACCCTTATTTCTACCATAGCTGGACCCCTAATCCTGCTCTTACTAGCATTAACAATAGGACCATATGTAATTAACAGACTTATGAATTTTATAAAAAAAAAATGAGTTGAGGCAGTACAACTCATGGTTCTCAGAGCCCAATATCAGCCCCTAAACTCCCCTAACAATCCCAAACTCATCACTGAAATCCCATGATTGGGTCTTCTTAGTTACAAGGACAAGGGGGGAATGAAGGACCCAGTGACGCCATTCTGGGCTTTCATTCTCCATTTTAGAGCAAACCTGAAAGTCCCTAGTCTCGTCTCTTAATAAGCCACAACCCTTCCCATCTCCCAGAGTACTTCTGCCCCCCGTTAAAATTGGCAGGACCAAATCAGCTTTAAAATCCAGTATAGGCATAAAGAATAACCACTGCAGTAACTACACTTTGTTCCCCCACCCACCACCCCATATCCACCCTGTAAAAACCCCACCCTCACTATGAGCATGGGGCTCTCGGTCCCAGCTGCATCTGGGAGTGCTGGCAGCCCAGGCTAAAGCTTGAATAAAAATGCCCTAGTGTGATTGCAAAAGAAAGGGACTTTTACCTCAAAAAATATTTAACATCGAGGCCTTAGGGAGGTAATTAAATCACGAGAGGGGAGCCCTCATGAATAATATTAGTATATTTATGAGGTTAGACATGAGGGAGATAATATCTCTCAGTCATCTGCCAACAAGGAAGAGGGCCCTCATCAAACATCAAATATCCTGGCATCTTGATTTGTACTTTCCTGTCTCCAAGACTATAACAAATAAAAGTCTATTAAAATCCACCCACTAGGCTCAGCGCCTGTGGCTCAGCGGGCTAAGGTGCCAGCCTCATACACCTGAGCTGGTGGGTTCAAATCCAGCCCGGGCCACCAAACAACAATGACGGCTGCAAACAAAAAATGTCTGGGCATTGTGGTGGGCGCCTATAGTCCCAGCTACTTGGGAGGCGGAGGCAAGAGACTCGCTTGAGCCCAGGAACTGGAGGTTGCTGTGAGCTGTGACTCCACAGCACTACACCAAGTGCGATAGAGTGAGACTCTGTCTCCACAAAAAAAATAATAATAATAATAAATAAAATCCACCCACTACAGCAGTCCAAACTGACTTGGACACTACTGACTTGGACACTCAAAAGACTAAATAGCATAGCAAGCCTCATACTTACTTGTTATATTTTAAAAGTCTTTCCATTGAAATCAGGAATGATAAAAATATGCCTGTGCTAATTCAATTCCACACTGTATTGTGAAATACAGTCAGTAAATTACACAGGAAAAGTAATAAAGAGCATCAGAAAATTAAAAATTTCCAAACAAGTGAAAATATTATTAGCAATCAACTATTTGTTACTAGTAATTGTGTGTATCAAGATCTTTTAGATCATTCTCAAACCTCCTCTTGAATCCTTGATTCAAGGAGCTCTCATGCTATCATGAAAACCCACAACCCATAATAGTAAGCATTTTGTCCAGAGAGGCCAAAGAGGACATCATTGATACATACCTGTTCCCTTTTTGGAACATACTCATTTGGGTTCCTGGCATCAGGAGGCAGCTAGGCAGCCCCATCAAAGTTCCAGATATGTTCAGGTCCCCTCGTCATCAGTATCAAGTATCTTATAAAATCTATGTCCTTCCCCAGAAGCCACCATTTATCCATTAAAATAGTCTATTAATAAAGCCCAGTTACCTAATCCTGTAAAACAAGGAAGAAATACTTTATGGTTTCTCTGTGTCTTAACAAAAAGTTCCCTTTAAGCAAAAAAAATCAGTGCAAAACACCTATTATAAATGTCTATGTATAGGATGTAAATGTCAAATGTTAGGATTTCATTATAGGTAGTTATTTTTCCTTTTCTTTTTTTTTTTAAACAGTCTCACTTTGTTGCCCTCAGTAGAGAGCTATGGCATCATAGCTTACAGCAATCTCCAACTCTTGGGCTCAAGTGATTCCCTTGCCTCAGCCTCCCAAGTAGCTTGGGACTATAGGTCCCTGCCACAATACCTGGCTATTTTTAGAGACAAGGTCTACCTCTTGCTCAGGGTGGTCTCCAACTCCCGAGCTCAAGCAATTCACATGCCTCAACCTCCCAGAGTGCTAGGATTACAAGCATGAGCCACCACACCTGGCCTTACGGTAATTCTTAATTGAAAGAAAAACTCAGAAGAGCTTTGTATGGATTATGGGCTTAAAATCTTTTGCTTCTTTAAGCTTGTAGTTTGAGCATGCTCCTATTCCACATAGACATACTATCTTCCCTTTTAAACTTACCACAAAATAATAGTCAACATCACAGAAGTAACAGTAAAGAAGATTCCAAGAATCTCCTTGGCCTGGCCCAGGTTCCCAGTCTGTTTGTTCCAGCTTTAGCATTTTCAGGGACAGGGGTGCTCCTTGGGGATGTTACCTTAGAGATAGAGCCCTTTGTGTCAGGGTAGTGTGTACTGGGAAAAACATTAGAATTAGAAATAGAGTCAAATCCTGGCAACCTCACTTAGTATGAGGGTAAGTGACCCAGATTGTCTGAGCCTCAATTTGCTCCATCTCTAAGCTAGAGATAAGACAGGCAGCTCCTGTGGCTCAGTGATAGGGCACCAGCCCCTTATACCGAGGGTGGTGGGTTCGAATCCAGTCCCAGCCAAATTGCAACAAAAAAATAGCTAGTTGTTGTGGCAGGCACCTGTAGTCCCAGCTACTTGGGAGGCTGAGGCAAGAGAATAGCCTAAGCCCAAGAGCTATAGGTTTCTGTGAGCTGTGACACCAAGGCACTCTACTGAGGGTGACAAAGTGATACTTTGTCTCTAAAATAAAATAAATAAATAAAAAATAAGCTGGAGATAAGACTAAGCTGAAGTCATGAGAATCTTGTGGGTATTAATAAGATAACATTTGTGAAGAGCAGCTGCAAGTAATCAGCACCAATTAATATTAGTCTCTCACCCTCCCTTTCATGAAACTCCTGACTGCCCAGTCACCTCAGCAGGCATATACTTACAGAGGGCAGGTGCCGCAAATACCCTTCCTCATGACATTATGACCTAATGCACATAAAGCCATAGACAGCAACAATGAAATTGGGTTTATGGGCAGAGTCCAGCCACATTCTAGAACATGATTCGGATATCCCACATTCTGCACTTCTGCCTCTTTCTTCATTCTCTTCTGGTGTCCCTCATGACATATCAATAAGATGACTCCTTCCTGAACTCTAAAGGTATCTAGTCCAGGAGATTTACAATTTTAACAAAATCTCAGGTATATGTAAAGACCATATACAGACTCTCATTCTACTATATCCAGCCTTCTGATCAATAATACCTCAACCATTGCTTGCTGATGACTGATATTTCCTTAGCAATGAGTTTGTATGCTGTAGAAAGCAGGGCATGGACTTTGGAGTCATACGGGAATTCAAATAACCTCTCCACCATTTGTCAGCCATAAACGTTTGGGCAAATTATGGCACCTCTTAGGGACTCAGCTTTCCCCCTATACAGTTGGCATCTCAGTCCATGAATTATATGTGGCTTGCTTTTTTGGAGAGAGAAGAACACAACTGTGAAAATCATGAACAATGGAAGCCCAGATTAAACTCTGTGGAAAGAGAAGCAAAAATAATAGATTTTTCTAACTTATTCATAGCCTAGGTCAAAGATTATAAAATGAAATTAGATGAATACTACATAAAAGAGAAAAGTTTTTCTAGCAATATTCCATGTATACTACGTAGATCAAATACCAAACCCCTTCAAAATGCATGAAGAGCCCAGGAGTTGGAGGTTGCTGTGAGCTGTGTGACGCCATGGCACTCTACCAAGGGCGATAAAGTGAGACTCTGTCTCTAAAAAAAAAAAAAAAAGATCAAAACGCATGAAGAGTTTTATCCTCACGCCTTGAACAGATTCTAGTTTAAGCCATCACCACAGTCTTCAGTGTCATCCCGGCTACTTGTTGCATACTAATTAGTCTCATCCTTATGTATAAAATTGGTTAAATGTATTGCTTTTTGCACAGGGCAGATTGGGGATAAAAAGGGGGAGGTAAAGAAGGCAGTAAAAATAGCAATAACATGGATTGGATTCAAGACAAATACAATCTCATGGACTATGTCAAAAATATGGCAAGTCAAATAAGACTTGTACGAATAAATGAAATCATTTACCATAAAATTGTCTAATGTCCTGCCAAGAACTTAAGTATCCCTTTGAGGGGCTTTTCTGAAATCATCTAGAACTTTATACCCAGTGTACAATTTAAGTGCATGTTGTGCCACAGGCACTGAGGCATAAAGACAGTAGAACCCATTAAAATTTATTCTTTATGGGTGGAGGGAGGGTAACTGATGGACCACACCTACGGTGCATCTTAGAAGGGTAGAGGTGAAACTTACTGAATGCGGAATATAAAGGTCTTAACACAATAAGTAAGAACATGCCATGAATGCTATGTTAACCAGTTTGATGAAAATATTTCAGATTGTATATGAAACCAGCACATTGTACCCCCACAAATGCATTAATGTACACAGCTGTGATTTAATAAAACAAATAAATAAATAAAAATTTATTCTTCAAGGGATATTAAAGTGGCCTTGATCAGACAATTGACAAAAGAGATGATTTCAGGGCATTACATAGTCTTTAATAAGGTTTCACAGTGAATCTTTGAGTGAATTTAATAGGAAATTGACTAAAAATTTTAAAATGCTAACTACATTTGTATGCATTGACATGCATAGGTATGCAAATATGGTCACAAAAAATTACTATAGAGAAAGAAAGCTATAAAATACTGTCAAATAAATCTCATTTATGAAAACTAACTGTAACAATTAGTTCACAAAAAACCTTGCTTAAAAACACAAAAGTATATCCTTTAAAGTTGTTATGGAACCTGTTAACATTCTTCAATCTTCAATAAAAATTAAAGTTACAAGTCACACTGAAATTCTCAAAAGTGTAATGGATACATGAAGCCACGGACATGAGATGTAGTTTTTTATCAAAGCTATGGTTTCATTTTCATTAAACATAGATTATAGTTCAGTATAATGATACAGAGCATGGTATGCAGTAGCTGGTATATCTATATTCTGTATAAAAGAGGAAAGAAAATCTGATAGCTTAGAGAAGAACACCTATGTGAGAGATTGAACAAAGGAATTCACTGCACCCCTAATTAATCTGAAAATATCAGCATGAACCACTGATGTTCCTATTCCTAAAATAAGGTGTCTCCTGTTCCACTCTCCCTACCACCAGAATTCATTAAGGTGTAAAAAAGGGCATCCCACTACTTCCATGGTTTAATTCATAATTCTGCAGCATCAGTGTCACCTGGCAACTTGTAAGAAATGTAAATTATTGGATCCCACCCCAGAACTATGGAATCAGAACTTACGTGTCTCTGGGAAGTCTCAATCTCCTGTAGGTGCCATAATCTTCAGAGTTGTTGTATCATTTTATATCACAGAGACAAATAGAAAATGTGCTTTGTCCACTTATGTTAGTGAAATAATAATTAATTCTTTAGACTCCATTTGTGTTAAAGCTGAGGATAATGGACCAAAAATATATATGTCTACAAAAACCTCAAATAAGAGATAACAGAACTGTATATTCTTGTACAATTATGCCCTCCTAAGTTGCAGACATAAGTAATAAAATTAATTTAGCCTTCAAAGATCAAAAGCTATTTACTTTACTAAGAAGAATATGTTTCAACTTCAGCCAGGTAAATATAAACAGAAATACAAAAATATTCTTAATAAGAGAATGAAATTCTGGTCAATTAATATTTATCAAGTACATCTAACTAACGTTCCATCATTTGTCATAGGACTTGAGGACATAAAAGGTTTTGAGACACATCCAAATGTAAAATAAAATGAATCAACCAAAATAAGATTCTGATTTTTTAAAAAGTCACAAGCCACTATGAAAAAAATGCTGCTCTACTGCAGAGTTTCCCAAGAGCCTTTTTCATGTCCCTGTTCCTAAGGCTGTAGATGAAAGGGTTCAACATGGGTGTGACCACTGTGTACATGAGAGCCACAATAATGTCCTTGTCAATGGAATTGCTAAATGATGGAAAAAGGTACTGCCCAAATATTGCCCCATAGTACAGAGACACCACAGAGAGATGGGACCCACATGTGGACAATGCTTTGTAGATCCCTTTGGTTGAAGGGACCCTTAGGATGGTGGCCCCAATGTAACCATAAGATACCAGGATACACAAGAATGGCAGGGTAATGACCACCACTCCCACTGTAAACATGACCAGCTCATTGCAGAAGACATCTGAGCAGGACAGCTTGAGCAGGGCAGCGAGGTCACAGAAGAAGTGGGGGATGGCATTAGCAGCACAGAAGGACAACCTGGTCAGGAGAAGGGTGTGGGAGAGGGAGCTGGCACAAGACAGGATCCAGGATAGAGCCACTAATAAGGTGCACAGCTCTTCCGTTATGATGGTGGTGTAGAGGAGAGGGTGACAGATGGCAACATATCGGTCATACGCCATTGATGTAATAAGAAAGCTGTCCAGGTCAGTAAAAAGTATGAAAAAATACATCTGTGCTATGCACCCTGCATAGGGGATGGATTGGTCCTGAGTTTGCATATTAATTAACATCTTTGGGACAGTGACAGATGAAAAGGAGACATCAGTGACGGCCAAGTGGCTGAGGAAGAAGTACAT
>CAUYON010111786.1:0-18087 GCA_963573935.1 Arctocebus calabarensis | reverse complement strand
TCCAATGTACTGAGCTCTACTATGAAACTAATCTATAGGTCTCATATGAAGGCTATAATCCAATTCTAGTACAAGAATATGGGGAAAGGGGCAAGGGAGGGGAGGGGTGGGGGGAGGATCGGTGGAGGGAGGGTAATTGGTGGGATCATACCTACTGTGCATTTTAGAAAGGTACAGGTGAAATTTACTAAATGCAGAATATAAATGTCTTAACACAATAACTATGAAAATGCCATGAAGGCTATGTTAACCAGTTGGATGAAAATCTTTCAGATTGTATATGAAACCAGCACATTGTACCCCATGATTGCATTAATGCACATAGCTATGATTAAAAAAAAAAAAAGAGTTCTTCGAAAAGGAGTTTGGAGAAAAGAGACTTTATTTCTAGGAATAATTTGCCAATTGGGGAGAAGCAGCCTTTGAGGTGTTCCATAGAACAATGAGAAGCCTAAGGTTTTACAATAAGGAAAAGTTCCCACCGTGGTAGCCAGGTCAGTTTATGCAAAATAAGAATAGAAACTCACTGAGTTCTAATTGGTCAGCACAGCTGAATTCTGACTGGTCAATAGAATTGAGCCCTATTTGGTGGAGGCATTGAGCTCTCATTGTTTGGTTCACGTACTCTCTGGAATCACAAAGGGATTTTCTGAAACTCTTGAGTATATGTGTGATGTTTAGTCAATAAAAGGCTTCTTGGCTCTATTTTACCTTTAGGCCCCAGTTAGCCACTCGGGATCTATCTTGAAGGATTGTCTTTTTCAGATCCCCTGTTGTTCACAAATAAAACATAGACATTCCTATTTAGAGACTAAAATTCTAGCTAGTACATACAGGGTAGATGAAAAATTAATAAATATATCAGTTGTGGTTCTGATTTCACTTCTATTTCCCAGTATTTATACCCTCCCTAGATTAGAGCTATAAAAAACAAAACCAAACCAACAGATATATATGTATGTATATATCTAAGTCTATGTTTCAAACATAGGTTAGATATATATGCATATGTATTTATATATCCTCATAAATATATTGGGTTCACAGGGCTCAGGTGTGGTGTTTAGAGCATGCTAAGCGGTGGGAAATAAGATTAGAGCTAATCTCTTTCCCCTCCCTTCACTTACTTGGCTCCAGAAGCTGGCAGGAGAGAGACATCAAGAGTGTCTCTGTATATTGCATATATACAAATTTGTCTGTGTTTCTCACGTTGCATTTGACAGAAAGAATAAGGCTTAACCATTCTTTTTATACACTGTCACCTCTTTCTAAAACATAGGGTATTAAATAAATCGGCTCAATTAGAGTTTTTTGGAATCAAAATTTATTAACTCAATACTTATTCTTTCCTTTCAAAAACAATACAAATTTAAAAACTTACCCCAAAGATGTTTCTGTTTAAAAATATCACTTATTACATAAAGAATTAAAACTTCTGAAATGTCAAGTAATAAGTAAAACTCCAAATGAACATAGTTATATATAGTAATGGACACAGAGATTTACCAAAGAGGGAAAACTGTGTGATATCAAGTATGACTCATGCTAATAGATTTTAAACACTCGACTATGGGTCTTGCCTTCTTGTGTCTTATCTCCTGATACAAACAGTTTGATAGTTTGAAACCAAGATCTTCAAATCTTGAAACAGGCATCGTTGCATCCTACATTACTGAATGAACAATGTATACAAGTGATCTTAGGTGAATGTAGATTCTTTATTAGTAGGGCTTTCATTGGCTCCATTCATCTAATTTTCATGTCACTTTATTTCCCCTAACTTAGACAAGTCCTCTCTCCTTATTATTATTTTTAGAAATCTTTTGGTGAACTTTATATTTTTGAAAAGTTCATGCAGGTGTCTCATAGAATGTTTTTAAGTCAAATATCTGATTGTCATAAATTTGCTGTCATATGTGGGAACAGTTTGTAGTGTCCCCAAACAATTGTAAAAATAATGTCAAAGACCACTGATGACAGACCACTGTATTGGTACAATGGTAATGAAAAGGTTTGAAATTTTGCAAGGATTACCAAAATATGGCCTAGAGACAAGAAGTGAGTATATGCTATTAGAAAAAATGGCGCTGATAGAACTGTTTGATACAGGATTGTCACAAACTTTCAATTTGTAACAACAACAACAACAAAAGCATTATCTGCCGAGTGCAATAAAAGAAGATATGTTTGTATTATACAGAGTCATTTAAATAAAGGTTCTATGTAAACTTGAGAAGAAATTATATTTTGGTGTAAATGTATGAGATCTATTTAGTAAATTATATTGTTTAGCCCTATCATATCCTTTATTTTTTTGTGTTCACTTTTGAACTAAGAATGGTGTGCACCAGTCTGTTATTAGTAGATTCGTCCTTCAATATTTCTTGCATCTCCTGTCTTCTTTTTATGAGGACACTTGCTCTGTTATTTTAGTACATAGATATTTAAGAGGTATAGATATCTATAGCTATTTATAACTCTTAAATATCTTCATGTGAGTATCTTTATAATACCTCTTAATGTCTTCACGTGAGTCATGGCTTTTAACATTATGAAACATCTTTATATCATTGCATGCTTTTTCTGGTGTGAATTTGGTCTTGCTTACTCTCAGGATCTCAGTTCCTGTTTTCTTTTTGTTTGCATTCTCCTGGTATAGCTGTGCCCGTGCCTTCAGTTAAGTTTTAGCCTTTCTGAATGACTTGGTTTCATGTGTTCCTCTTGTATATAGTATAGCATTTGATTTCTCTTTATGAGGAAATCATTTTCTTTTAGGATAAGTTCAATCTGTTTGTATTTAATGATATGTTTGGTTTTAAGCCTGTCACATACTTTGTTATATTCCTGAGTACATTCTTTTTTGCATTTAGGTGTATTTGTGTGAGTAATATTTATTATCTGTTTGCTTTCAAAATTGTTTTGTTATTTGGAAGGATTTGTTATTTTTTTCCCTAGTAGCACTATTTAGGCTAGTATATTTTATAATATTTTTAGTCTCTTTTTATTCCTGCAGACTTCTATTATTTGGCTTATCAACTTTAAATGATGGCCTGTGACTCCCACCCATTACCCAGTTAGCAGTCTATGAGCTTTTCCTATTAGGTTGACCCATACAGAATAGTTGATTAGCAGTAATTTTTTATGGTTCAATATTACTTTCTCTTTTTCGTTTCTTGCCTCTTCTCATTTTGAAAGTTGTATCGTTTCTACTTTGTTGGAATATCTACCATTTACTCATTATTCCTTCACACTATCTCCACCTTTGTTTTGACCTAGACCTGTAATAAAATATATTTGACGTTTATCATCAGTCCTTCTACTGAAGTTTCTGCATTGGTCTTTTGATTGAAAGAAGCTAATTCTGTAGTAGATCCCATAGGAAGTGCCCATGAGTAGAGTTTTGCATTTTAAAAACTGTTTTCTATAGTCTTTAGAGTAGAAGGTTGCCTTGGGCACATATGTATATATACTTGTATTTCAAAAATAAATGCTAGCAGACTACGTATACTCTTGGGCATCTTTTATAGACTCTAGTGATTTTACAGACAAAATTTTCATGGAGTTTTGTATACTTCTCATTCTTCTAAAGAAAACCTCTATTTTATACTATTGGAGACAATTTTAAGATGATTTATGCCATGTAGCTTGCCATTGTTTGAAAATACTAGTTTACTCTTTCACTGTTGATAGACACTTGATTTGTTTTAGTTTTTGGCAATAGGAATAACATTGCTATGTTTTTTTTAGCACATGTTCATGCATTTTTGTTGGATGTGTGAATGGGAATACATTTCCAGGTCAAAGGGTTTACAAATGCTCAGCTTTGGTAGATATTTACAAACATATAATTACCACACCATTTATAATCCCAAAGCAACACATGAGTTTTACAGCTGCTCCACATTATTGCCAATGAGTGGTATTGTCAATCTTTTTAATTTCTGCCATTCTGATAACTGAGACATCCATGATAAATCCCATTATTGTTTTAGTTTGCATTTCCTTGGTGAATGAGGGAATATAATTTGGCATATTTCATGTTATTTTTGTAGTGTCTGTTCCAGTTGTTTGTCATATTTTTTTACTGGTTGACATATATTATTGATTTGTAAGCATGCCTTACAGATAACGAAAATGAATTTCTTGTCAGTTATATGTATTGCAATTTTTTTCATACTCTGTGGTTTGCCTCTGTCGTTTAATGGTCTGAAATTCTGAATTTCAATAAATTCCAATATATCTTTCTTTTTTGTAGATGTTTTCTATTAATATTTGGCTTTAGACTTCTATCTAGAAATCTAGATAGAAGATGTGCTTTGTTTGAGAAATCTTTGCCTGCCCCAAGGTCATGAAGATGTTCTCATGCTAAATTGATTGCTTTAATTTTACATCTGGATCAGCAATTTATCTGGAATTGATTAATGTGAGTGGTATGAAGGAGAGAGTTAAGATTCATCTTCATCTTCATGGATATTCAATTGTCCTTAAATAGTTTACTTGATAGAGTGTCCTTTTTGCTGCTGTCTTCAGTGCTACCTTTGCCATCCCTCAAGTGTCTCAGCATGCGAAGTTCTACCTTTGAGTTCTCTGTTCTGTTCCACTGGCCTATTTGTATATCCTTGCTCCAAATCCACTCTAGTTCTATGATAACTTATATCATAATCTAGCAGTTTAAGTCTTTTAATTTCTTTTCAAGGCTGCCTGGTCTGTTCTTAGCCTTCTGCATTTCCTTGTACCTTTTATAGTTAACTAATCAATTTTTATATTACAAAAATAAGACACAGACCAATATAACTTGGTAGCAATTAAATTGGGATTCTTTTTAATCTATAGATTAATTTAAAAAAGACTGATATCTACAATATTGAACTTTCCAATCCATGAGCATAGTATATCTCTGCATATTTAGACCTTCTTAGTGTTTCTCAATTAAGCCTAAAATTTTCAGTATGGAGGTCTTGCTCATTGTTTATGTAATATTATATACGTTATTAGGTGTTTGATTATTATAGTGCTGTTGTAAGTGGTGATTTTTCAAACTTCATTTATAATTGTCATTGTATATAGATAAACAATTGATCTTTGTAGTTTGATCTTATATTTGGGAATTGGGTAAATTCACTTATTAATTTTCATTGTTTGGCTTTAGACTTCAATGAAATATCTATGCATGCATTTATTGAAAGGAATAAAGATAATTTTGATTCTGTCAACTTTTAGTTTGTGCATTTTTAAGTGGGTATGATATCAAGTACATACAGATTTAAGATAGGTAAATACATATTTCTGTTTAAGTAATCCTATTATCACTATTGGAGTATAACTCTTCTCCTCTGGTTATATTACTTGCCTTCAAGTATACTTTGGTATTGTTATTGCTATTCTGCCTTTCTTCTGGTTAGTACTTGCAGTGCATATTTTAAATTTTTCATTCCAGAACTGTCATTTGTTTTCTATAAAATCTCTAGTTCTCCACTGAAATTTTCATCTTGTTATATCCTAAACACGTTAACTATAATTTCTTTAATGTCTGTGTTTTATACTTGCAATATATGGATATTCTGTGAGTTTTTTTCTACTAATTGTTCTTCTCTTGATTATTAGTCGATTATTGTCATCATGCCTATTTAATTATTTTCATTGCATATGAAAAGGTATCTGAAAAATTATAAAGATAATTTGAGGCACTGGATTACAACTCCAGAGAGGAGTTATTTTTGCTCCTGGCATGTGGTTAGAATGGCTTTAATCCAATCAGGGCTTGATTGGAAGAGACAATTTAGTGTTTGTGAGGCCTGGTCTAGTTTCAGTTTGCCATTACTCCTAGAGTAATGTTCTTAGGGAGCTCCAAGTGACTCCTTTGACATATAGAAGGATTATTCCATCTTTGTGATCACTGAACTCTATGTTTTGTCTTTTCAGTTCCATTAGACTACTTAAACCTCTGCTCAGGTTCTCAGCCTTTTGGTTAGTGCTTAAGAAAAAACAAAGGCCAAAAACTGCAAAAAAAAAAAAAAATCTCCCTTTGGTGGTGCCTGTGGCTCAGAGGAGTAGGGCTCTGTCCCCATATGCTGGAAGTGGCAGGTTCAAACCCAGCCCCAGCCAAAAACTGCAAAAAAAAAGAAAAAAAAGAAAAGAAAAGACAAAGGCTTAGAGGGAAGAAGAACCAATGTGATTGGCTGGAGTTGGAGACAGCTACGAGGCAGTGGGCTGCACTTAGTTACTAAAAGTATAGACTTTACTTTTTAGAGCAAGGTTTATAGAAAAAATGAGCAGAAAACACAGAAGTTCTTATATGCTTCCTTCCCCAAATGGAGTTTCCTTGTTACTATTAGCCCTAACAATACATAACACCTAAAGAAGTGCTCTGATTTACTACCAGTCTCTATGTCCAGTGGGAAAAGAACCCCAGAGAAGCTTAAAGTCTTATGGTCTTCATCCTCCCTGACCCTGATGACCTTGACTTTTTCCTGGCTCTCTGAGGTGACAGGCTGGTGTTGGCACTAGTAAGCCCATCGGTAAGGGATATTTTGTCTACAAAGGGAATTGATCACCCACATCAGAGCAAAAATTCTATCCTTTATAGACGAAGTGTCAAATCATGGTATTTGACAGGCATCTGTTGGCAAAACCCTGGTCTTTCCCTCCCTTTCATCTTCCTAATATGGTTTTACTGAAAAAACAAGACAAAACAAAACAAAACAAAAAAATGTTGAAAGGATCAGCAACTGCCTTCCCTGGAGTCTGAGGTAAGCAGGCCAGCAAAACTTTGAAAATTCTCTTAGATTCTCCTTCCTACTAACTCCTGAAGAGGCGAGCCATTTCTGCCTTCATTTTCCAGCATTGTGTTAGCTTATATCTGATACCCCTATCCTAGATTCACAATATTGAAATATTGCTTCACAAATTCTCTAGGGTCGAAATGCTATAAAGTTCTTTAATTCTCCCATAGAACTCTGCACAGGTATTTAATTCTCAATAGTTATGACACAGCCAGAAAGTAATAGGAGAAATCTTTTCTTTATCAGCAGTGCTCATTCTCACCTGGAATACTATATATTTGATAAAGTCTAGATGAGACTGGCTTTGGCCAAGGATAATTCCCCATAAGTTTTAACCAGGTGATTTAGGAATTTTGCCTCTTTAATATATTTCTATGTGTTTGAATATCTTCAAGTAGTTTTTCTTCTTCTTCTTTTTTTCTCATGTATGACCATCTCTATTAAGCATGAAATTAAGAGGGACTCTGAAAGTTTTTTGAGACATCTTCCAAAATAGATAAAAGCTTTCTGAACAGATAAAGGCTATTTTTCTCTTATCTTTGAGAGCCATATGTGCCTGGTATACCTACTCTGTAATAGTAACACAGTGAACTGCTGGCTTCCTTTCAAATAATCCAATGGAGTATTGTGTAATTATCAACACTGACCAGATAATTAAAAGTACGGTATACCACATTTATCCAAATATTTCTAGACTTTTTTCTTACAACCACAATGGGGAAAGCATATGGACTATGGGTTTTGGTAATGATCTAGTTAACTGTTGGTCCTGTAATATGATTCTTCAGGTCATTAACTGTCAATAGGTTATTTCCTTGAATGATCTTGAGTCATTTTGCTTCATGGTGGGTGGGTTGCCTTGAATAGGCTCCATTCACCTTCTTGTGGAGAAAATTACCTTGCTCCAGTCCCAAGCACTTTTTCTCAATCTCTCTTTCATGTCTTAGAAATGGAAAAGTCGCGGAAGTTAAATTTGCCTAAACTCAGATCGTGGAATTTTTTAGAAACATGCTTGGGGTGAAAATGGTTTGGGAGTTATTTTATATCCAAACACCAATATGCCTGTGTTCATATCCAAAGTTCTTTACAATACATGGTTCTTCCCATACCTTCTCTTTTTATCATCCCCCCAATTTCTCCTAATGGAGAAGGTCTTTAGCATCTGTGGGGAAGCTTCACACTGTCTCATCTCTGACACAGGAGTGGATTTTCATGGTCCTTTGACGCTCAAAAGCTTTTTTTAATATTATCAATTCCTATTTGGAAAATAAAATAGGGATTGTGGAAGTAAGGACTATTGTGATTGATGGAGAACATGACTAAACATTTGTCATCAGCCACAACATTTTATGGGGTTGGTGTTTGCCCAGTCAAGGATATTTCCCTCCTTCTATTTCCATGGGATATCAACACCCACAATCGCTGGCTTTTCCTCTCTATAATCTGTTCAATGGATTTCAATCTCACCAATCTAAGATTAATAATCATTATTCAATATTTGAGTCCCAGATTCTGTGCTACACATCTGGTAAATAATAGGATATGATCCCTATCCCTAATAATAGGAATCCATAAATAGGCAAATCAAATGTAGCACAACAAATGCCATATTAGGGGATACATGGAGTACATAAACAGGGGACCTGGCACTGAGCTGGAGAGGGAGGCTTCATGGGGGGATGACACCAGGGCTGGCAAGGCCATTGTGTAGTACAAATAGCCCATGTCCCACCAGCTTAACCAATAGATGTTTATTTCTTGCTTCTGTTATGAAGTATTCTTATGGCAATTCCTTGATCAAAAGTAGTCCAATGGCCTCCCTGTGCTATAAGAAGCCTAGGAAGGGTGATTGTCATATGCCCAAGTAAAAGGACTGTACAACAGGATTTTTTAATGCATAGCATTCTTTGCCACACAATCCATTCTCTGACCAGTTCATATATACCTCATTCTCACTTTCACACATAGAATATAGTCCGCTAACTGAGTCAATTCAGTATCCCAGCCAGTTGTAGCTGAGATAGTCAAAGTCCTGGATCTTTGAACAAATCAGGTGATTAAGCATATGGCACTCCATATATATTCAAACATTTCTAGGAATGAATGTAGATTCTCTTGGTCTGTAAACCAGTCTGGTGTTCATATGTAAACATATGAACTGAAAATAGACAAGATCTGCCCTTCAGCCCCACACAAAATATGCAATCATAAACTAGGACAGAAGAAAGCACAATACACATTCTCATTTAGAAAAGTGAAGAATAGGAAACATGGGGCAGTCACTAGTCCATGGCAATTCTGGAGTCCACCTATGCAGACTTTATAGGGTTTCCTTAACTCAGGACAGTGGTTCTCAACCAGGGACAATTTTGCAATGTCTGAAGGCATTTGTGTTAGTCATGACTGAGAAAGAGATGCTACTGGCCTCCAGTAGATGGAAGTCAGGGATGTTGCTAATTATACTAATACAGAGGACAACTCCCCCACAACAACAGATTACTGGGCCCCAAAACTCCACAGTGCCGAGGCTGAGAACCCTGAGCTAGAGATAAAGAGCATTCCTTGATTGGGTCCTGATTCTGCTTCTTTGTTCACAGTGGCTTTTGCCTCCTACTTCCTACCTTCTTAGAGCTTCCCCTGTTTTCTGTTTACCTTGTGACCACATCTGAATTAAGCATGGAGGAGAATGTCCTCCACTGAGTACTGCATAGATGTCGCCTCTGTAAGATAAGGACCTAATTGTCATTTTAAAAGTCTTGAAATGTCACAATTTTTTTTTATTTTTGGTTTCTCTGCAATTCAAAATTTTCAAAAATATATCTGTTTGTTTCTGATTAGTTTATTGGGTCTGTGTCCATATTCATTGTTCTTTACAATACATGGTTCTTCTCATATCTTCTCTTTTTATCATCCCCCAATTTCTCCTAAAGGAGAAAGTCGGTAGCATTTGTGGGGAAGCTTCACACTGTCTCATCTCTGACACGGGACTGAATTTTAATGGTCCTTCGCCACCCAAAAGCTTTCTTAACATTATCAATTCCTATTTGGAAAAGAAAACAAATTGGCTTTTCTCGTTCTTCAGGATCGTGAATTTTCGAGATATCCTCTTTGATTTCTGTTTTATTTTTTTCTGATTTTAACTCTTCCTGTAATACCTTACAAATTCAGCCAAATAATTAACAACACATATTACTAGGTTTTTTTCTCCTCAATGTTTTCCATTAGAGTTGAATGATTTCATAGGGGAAGTCATTTCCAGTTATTCACAGACAACAACTTTACTAAGTATTTTACAATTGTAGAACATGGACTAATGCTTTTCCAGCCTTGAATATCCATTTTCTTACCTTTACCACCCATCTGCTAAGTGAATGCCACATATATTTTTATTGTGGTAGTAATCTAACTCCTTACATATTTTCTGTATTATTCAGAAGATACATGCCATGCTGTAGTAAGAGGCATTTCCAAATTTAGTGAGTTAACAAACTATCTCTTGTTTTTTGCTCACACAAAGCCTGCTGTGGGCTTCAGTGACTCTTTTCTGGGGTCACTCAGAGACCCCACTTCTTCAATCTATGGCCCTGCCTTCTCAACTAAAGACCTCTGAGTTTGCAATAGCAGGCATAGCATGGCAGATTAGAATCAGGTAAAAGCCTTCACTGCCTCAAGCTGGAAATGACACACATCACGTCTAATCACATTTCCTTGGTAAAAGCTAGTGTTACAGCGCCATCTAACATCACAAGGGCTAAGGGTATACTTTTCCATATGCTCAAGAAGGGAGAATATGAAACCAGATTTGCTGGACACAAAATATTGTCTCTGCTGAACTGAGAACTTGAAGAGTTATAGGGAGTTGGTTCATAGGGTGAAAGGGATGGAAAGGGAGGAATGTTTCAGACAGAGGGAATTACCTGCATGAAAAGCCTGCAGACTAGAAGGAGTGTGGCTCACTAGAGGAACTGACAGAAGATGTTCTGAGGTCGGAACTGTGAGGGAAATACTGGAGTCAGGGAGTAGGAGACGGAGTAAAGAAAAGCCAGATGGGGGCTTTTATCATGCTTAACCCTATATACTATGTTCATGAGGAAGGACTTCATTGAATGTCAAAGAGGGGGTATTTTAAGCAGAGAGTGATAATTTCATAAATATCCATATACACAGTAGAACCTCCACAGCTGACTACCTCCCTACATTGACCTGCTCCTTAAAGAGTTGACCTAATTCTCATAGACTAGACTTAAACCACATGTAAATATCAGTATAGTAAGCCCAGTTCCTTATGTTGACCCCCTCTGTATATCGAACAGTTTGTTTTAGTCTCTTGGGTGGTCAACTTACAGAGGTTCTACTGTTTATATTAGAAAAAATTATTCTGACTTTTCAGAGTACAGAATGGGTTGGAGTGGGAAGGATTGGAGGCTGGAATACTTGGAGGAAGTTCTTGCAGTTGTCCAGGAAAGGGATTGTCTGACCTTGAGCAGTTTCTAGAGGGTAGAGAGACAAGAATGCATTTAAGAGAATCATAAGAGGCAGCATAGTAGGAACTGATGGGTAACTAGTTATAAACAGGTAGAAGAGTCAGAGATCAAACCCAGGTTTCTTACCATGCAACCACATGGGCTGTGGCATCACTCACTGACAGGAAACACCGGCAGAAGCTCCAGCACTCACACACAGACACCCCACCCTGCCAAGTTTTATGGTAGAAAGCTTGCCTAATATTGACTGAAGAAAGACCAACAATTTCATTAGCCATTGCGATTAAGGAGGCAAAGCCTTCTTTCTTCCTAGTTTCTATTTCTCAGGAGTGTGGGGGAGGGGGAATCCTCTAAAGGAAAAAAATAGGCTGCTTATCATATCAACAGTATCCTAATGAGATGGTGAAGACCCCCTGCTCATAATGACTCTCTGTTAGTAAAATTACTTGGGAAAATAATTTAGTATTACTTACAAAACTTGAACGTATACTGTGATGGCTAATTTTATACCTCACCTTGGTTTCAGATACATAGTCAAACATTATTCGGGATGTTTCTATGAAGGTATTTTTGGATATTAACATTTAAATCTGGACTTTTCAGCTGATGGTCTTTGGATTTGAACTGCAACATTAGCTCTTTCCTGGGTTTCCTCCAGTCTGCTAGCACACCCTGAAGATTTTGAACTTGCCAGCCCGCATAATTGCAAGAGCCAATGCCTTAAAATACATGTATTTCTTTCTATCTATATAAACATTTCTATCATTTCTGTTTTTCCAGATAACCATGACTAATACATACACTAATTGTATACACTAATGTAGTAATTTCACCCTTGGGTATATATCATCAAGAAAGTAAAGTGGGTTGGTACCACATGCACAGATAAGAATGTTAATAGTGGTATGCAACATAGTTGTTCTAAACTATCACTACACAAATGTTCATCAACAATATTTAGACACATTGTGCTATGGTCATATAATAGAATGTTATGCAGGAATAGTAGTGAATGAACCAGAGTCATATACACAAAGATAAATAAATATTATAAACTAACACTTAATGGAAAGAAAGCAGATACCACAAATCACATATTATAAATTACCTCTACATAAATTCAAAATCAAGAAAATTATAAATCATAATTTTAAAAATATGCATTTAAGTAGTTAATACTATAAAGAAAAACATAAAAATAACAATTACCCAAAAAAAATTTGGGCAGCAGTTATTTTTAGAGGCTGTGAAAAGAAATCCATAGGAGAGTTTTAGGTGCTGCGACATTCTTTTTCTTCTCCTGGATGGTGGTTATGTGAATATTCACTTATGCAATATACTATTTATTTATGTTTAAGATGGTTTAGATGTTTTCTTTCTCAATGTAAAAAGAAAAAAACTTAGTATGTTACTTTTCTGAAATATCCTGCAAGTTTTTTTAATTAGAGAGTGTTTTATCCTGACCATTGGAGCTGATAAATTATGCCCAGCCTCTTTCCCACAGAATAGTGTATGTGCATATGTGTGTGTGTGTGTGTGTTTGTATATGTGAGCTGAGATCGATTCTCTGCTAACAGAGATGAGGCCTTGCCTTTCCTACCCGCTAAGCACATTGAGGACTCTAACATGATTTTGAATTGCCAGGCCTTAGTCACTTCAACTTCTGCCACTTAAGCCTGAAGCAGCGTTTCTGTGTCTTGTGCTTTTCCTTGTGTTCATTTGCTTCTCCTGATTAACAGTGACAGTGAGAAGCTAAAGAGGCCTTTAGACTTTAATGCAATTTGAGTGTCCACATAACATGTTGCTGTTTATAGTCTCTGTTGTCACAGGTTCCAAATAGTCTCACATTAGGCAGTGTCCAAATCTACTGACCCCTCTTCACTGTTTTTTAGAATTCGTAATTGGTTGTGAATCCACTTGGGGGTGGTTTTGCCTGCAGTGTGCAGTGTCGAATCCCCTCATGCTTTTTAGCAGTCAGTCACAATGAAGACTCCAATAACCTTGAGGTTATATATGACCTCTAATGGAAGGAACACTGACTTTCTGCTATTTTTGTTCTCTTTTCTGCCTCCGGAACTGCCATTAGAGTACTGTCTTACTCTGTTTCAGATGCTATAACAGAATACCATAGAGTGGGAAGCCTACAAACGACAGCAACTTATGTCTCCAAGCTCCAGTAGATGGTAAGTCCAAGCCCTTGGAACTAGCAGATTTGGTGTCTGGTGAGAGCCTGCCTCCTGATTCATAGACGGTGCTCTCTCACTGTGCCACAGCATGATAGAAGGAACAAGGTGTCTCTCTGGGACTTCTCTTACGTGTACAGTGGCACTAAATGCCATTGACCTAGGCACTTTCCAAAGACTCCACCCTCTAATTGGAACACAGTGATGATTAGGTTTCACATATGAATTTTTTTGAGGACACACAGATTCAGAACACAGCAGGTGCTATCTCAGTAGTGCATCCTAACCTTTTCTTTGGCATGGGCTGGGAGTTGCCCATCTGGTATCTCCAACCGAGCCATCTGGTATACCACTGGCATTTCCCCCATCCTCATTGCCTGCCCTTTGGCCTGTCACAAAGGCTCATCACAGGGCAGACGGGGCAGGGATAGTGATTTGAGTTGATCCAAACTCATTTCCTATCATTAAGTGTCTTTCTAAACTCCAGGAAAGACTTCATTTAAAAAAACATAATTTAATGAATTTGGTTCCTATTGATACTGTATTCTAGGAGTTCCCCTTACTTGACACTTTTGCCACCTATGGCTATTCAGAAATTGATGAGAGTCCCACTCTGTGTCCACCTTATTGAGCCCAATCAGTGTTTGCCCCTGATAAGTAAGATAGACGTTAACTAGCTTCAACAATTTTTTTCTTTCCTGACTGGGACAAGCCCAATCGTTGGGAATTGAGGCATATTTCATGGCATGACTCTACCAATGGTGCCAACACCCTCCTGGTTTTTATTTTATGAATAGTGATTATTCTATTATGCAGATGGGCACTGTGTCAGAATTCCTCAATAACTTTGGATTAGCTCCTCCAAAATACATCATCTGTTCACAGAGGCCTCACTTGATTTCAGGGTCATATTAAACCACAACACACTTGATTACTTTGGTTTTTTGATCCCCATATATAGTTTAAAAAACCTTGGGACCCTGAAAAGTCTCTCCTAATTACTCTTAGAAGTTTCCAGAGACTCTCTCCTGAGTGCTTATTAGCAAATCCTGCCAGTTGCCACATAGTACTTGCTATTTTCTTCACCCTGCTCCAGGCTTCTTTAATGAGACCTACCACAGCCCTCCATCCTGGCTGCCCACCGAGGAGAAGCCACCCTCAAAACTCTGACCACAACACTGAGCAGAAGTGGGGACATTGTCCATTTCCTCCTCTGTGTGCCCCTCTTTGCACTGCAATGGCTCAGTGTTTCAGTGAAAGCCCTCTTTCCTTTTCTGCCTGTAGCTTCTTTCTCTTCATGGCTCATGAAGGAGTCTCCATAGAAGTAGTTTCCATTTTCCTCAAGCCATTCTTTGTTTCCATTACTCACCTACCCCTGTGAGCTCTAGAATCAGCTCTTTGAACATGAGACTTCTATTTTACCTTAAAGTTTTTCCTATGTTAGGTTGCTTCTTCACAAGTAAAGGAAATTGAGAAACTGTGACAATAATAGGAAGAGGTGGAAAAATCTCTAAGATCCACGTAATCCTCCCAGAAGAAATGTGTCAATCTCGTCTGGCCATTTCAAGGTTTTGAGTTCTGGCTTGAGGAGCCTTAATGATCTCTGTTCTCATTAAATAGAAAATTAACATACAGAAGTATTGCAGAAGGTAAAGAGTGAGAAGCCCTGGTGGTAATCAGTGAACATAGAAAATGACTTTATGGGGAAGAGTAAAGCAAATGTAGGAAAAGAAAAAACAAGATGACATTTCCAGTATAATAACTGAATTCTATTAGCCAAAAAAGAGTGTATGTCAGAGGGGACATAGGCTAGACAGGATTTCTGAAAAGTGAGAAGGGGAGAAATTGCAGTAGACAAACAGTCAGAAGGTTTGATTTGGGCTGGTGTAGGGATGCCAGTGGAGAGCGACAGTCATGTTGCTCCAGATTAGTGCTGCTAGGAGCTGGGTTGAGCCTGTAGAGGGCATGCTCTGTCCACAGTGGCTGACCTGTGGGCTTGCTCAATCTTTTGTGGCAGGAGTAGGTAGTGCAGACAAAGTGAAACGAGCATCCTTGGCTCCCCTGACAGAGATGCTGGAAGGTTCTATATTGGCTGCCATGGGTTGGCATCATATTTCCTAGGGAGGATACATTATTTCTTATATTTATGAGAAACAATTTGCCCTTTAGTGTTTTATCTGAAAGCATTGTTTTTAGATGACTGTTCCTTTTTATTCAAGTTTCTTTCTTGTGATGCCCTTACTTTTGGTCAAAACCCAACTGGATGTGTGCTTTCCTTGACAATGGCTGACATCATGACATTTAGAGTGGTTTCCAAAGGTGGCACTCATCATCTATGCCTTTTGGTTACTGCAGAAATGTAGGGCTTTATTCTGCTTAACAGATGGTTAGAGCCTAAAGGTATCTTAGAGACTATCTTCCTCTATTTAATACCCTGTAGTTTATAATTTATTAATGCAACCATTATTTATTAACCTTCTACTCTGTGCCATGCAGTATGCAGGGGATAGAGATAAACAAGAAAGAGGTGATTCTTCCATTAATGGAATTCATGGACAGACAAGCAGAGGCAGCAAAGGGTCCTATGGGATATCATCAAACCTCGCCTTTGGAAGGCTTTTTAGAGCCAGCGACATATGAGCTGAGACCTCAGGGAGAAGAAGGGGTAGCCAAGCAAAGGGAGGGCTGGAAACTGAGGCACAGACAAAGTAAATGGCTTGTGAAGGGAGAGACAGGACTGTTTCTCAAACTCTCACTCCTGGTTTATCATTTATCCACCTTCTGGGCACATCCTAGTCAGCAGAATTACAGAGAAGAATCATTCCACAGTGTAATAGGGTGATCCATACATAAAACACAATGAGTGCCATTGCACAGGGAGCATCTTGATTCATGCAAGAATGATACTTAACTCAGACTAAAGAAAAGAAAAAGAATTAGACACAGCTTCTTGAGAGGTGACTCTGAACTTGAATTTTGAGTGAAATGTAGCTTCTAACCAGTTAGAGGGTCCGAGGAGAGCAGTTTAGGTAGAAAGGGTAGCTTGTTTGTAAGAACAAGAAGCACTGAGGCTTGTGGCACCTTCAAAGAATTATGAGTCATTCAATATGCCTGGAGCATGTCTGTGTAAAAGGGAAGTGAATCAAGGAATGGCACCTGTAGGCAAGAGCCATGTTCTGGAGAACTTTGCTGTGGATTATGTTATATTTGTTATATTAAAAAGTTAGAAATTATCCTTGAGATAATGGGAACCATGGATGACTTAACATGGAACTAACCAGGTTTACATCCCTGAAAAGTCACTTTGTCAAAACACAGGAAATGCATGAGAAAGGGTAACATTGGAACAGGGAGACCAGAGCAAGAGCCACAGCAGGGGTTCCAGCATGTGACTCTTGTTGTCTGAGTTAAAGCAGTGGGGTGAAAGGAAGTGGAGGGCTTTAAAGAATACTGAGGGGTGGAATTTGAATGAGTAGCTTGTCAAACTTTGGTGGAGCTTCCTTGATTTAGCACTGAAAGTTCAAAATTCTGGGAACTCCTTAGTCCTGGGAAAACTAGGATTGTGATTCATCCTTGAGAAATCAACTGAATCCCTGAGGGAGAGAGAAAATTAGAGGAAGTTGAAGATCACTAACTTCCAGGGTTTTAGGTTGGGCACCTTGATTAATGGTGGTGGCGCCATTTGTTAAGATAGGAAAAATGGAGGAAAGATTTGAAGGTTTGTGGTCTAAAAATATATATATATATAAATGATTTTGTACATTCTGGATTTAGGTGACTGTGCTACATCCAGGCAGTGATTTTTAGGTGATGGGACATGTTTCCTAATCTCAGTCATCATATCTGGGTCAGCAATATAGTCTTCAGCATCATCCATAGACAATAGTATTTGAAATGGCAATGTGGCAAACAGCAGGGACATAAAGATCTTTACCTCCTAATATGTATTATATATTTGCTAGATATTTTGCAATAAGATTGTTGTAAAAATATCGTCCAGTTTTAATATAGGAAAGGGAAGTCTTCAGGGATTAGAAATGAAAAGAAACCCAAAACCACAATGCTAAACTGGTCCCTGAAGCCAAAGAGCCAAAAGAGGAATAGGGAATTCCTGACAGGTGAATTTTTTTTTTTGAAATACATATATTTTATTGTTCTTCATTACATTATTTCCCCCCCCAACCCCCAGTGGTAAGACAGAATTTATTTACAGAAAAGAATACAGAAAACACTAAAGCTCCTGGTAGAGGGAGAGAATTCAAGTGGGGAGAGAGAAGCTCTCGCCATTTCTCTCCCGGTCTTTCCCCATCTCTTCCTTTAGGCCTTTAGTCTCAGGGTATATATAGGTGTATGGGTTCCTTGGCCAGGAAATGAATGAATACAGTCCCTTCCGCAGGGGGCAAGATGAATGAATGTATCAATGAATGGATACAGTCCATTCATGGAAATGAGGCCTAGGAAATTCACAAGAAATTGACCGAGGCATAGGAAATGGGGGTTCCACATTTAGTCCTAAGTGTGAAGTGAAGGAGACACCAAGGCACAGGTGTCTCCTCAGCAGTTGTCCAGCCTTTTTGGCTATTGGAGCCTCTGGTGGGGGTTGGGGGTCCCCCTCCTTGCCTGTCATCCAGCCCACTG
>CAUYON010111785.1:0-10750 GCA_963573935.1 Arctocebus calabarensis | reverse complement strand
CTTTGGAAATCTTCAAATCCAACCCTACCTATCCTGCTTCCAAATTATAAGACTGTTATTTGTTGTTCAAGATATTAGTTCTGTCTTGCTTTACTAATCAGACAAGTTACTTATTATCACTTATTTACTAATTTCTTTGCTTATCATTCCTTTTTGTCACAGGGATCATTTTTTGTTGTTGTCGTTGGCAAATTTCATATTTTTTGTCTCAAAATGTCTTGAATCAGATCATCTGGGTCAAGTCCTGGCTCCCCTGCTCCTTAGTCACGTGACCCATGATACTATATCTTAACCTCTGGAATACTTGGGTTTATTCATCTGTAAAACTAGGATAAACTTGAGTGCTTTTGTCCTCTGTTGGTTAAGACAAGTCTGGCAGGGAAGATGCAATGAGCAACTCCTGAGGAGATGAGTCCTCTGGAAGGGTGCCAAGATCCTCTTTCAACAGAATCCATATCAACCTCCTCATAATCCTTCTCAAGGTCAGCCATGTCTTCACAGGCCTCAGAAAACTCTCCTTCCTCCTTCTCTTCACCTCAGAGCCCAGAGGTCTGGAGTCGGCACTGCTGGGGACTCATGGGCTCCCGGAGAGCCGCTGGGAAAGTCGGCTGGAGTCCTGGCGAGCTCCGTGGTCCTCCTGACTACGCTCGCAAACAATCGGCTAGCGGGCCAGGTCACATCTCCGCCCCGGGCCGCCCCCTCCAGATCCGGCACCAGCCTACAGCACTCCGATCCGGTCCGAGCTAATTGTTCTGGAAAGTCGCAGGCAGGATCAAGCCGGGTCCGCAGGGCTGTATTCCGCCCGCCCGCCCGGTGGCCCCAGCGTAGGGACTGGGAGCAGTGCAGGCGGGAGCCAGTGCGTGTCTCGGGTGTGTTTTTAAGAAAAATGGGAGCCAGAAATTACTGTACTATCCTTAAATGTCCAGCCTGCAGGTTGCTTCCATGGTCTTTGGCAATTCTCTGAGCTTCAGGTTCACGTATCAGATGCCCATGCATCATCACCACTGGCCTGTTTTAACAGGCAACTAAAACTTAACATTGTCTAGGCAGACCTCTATCTGCACCCAAACCATCTCTTTTTCTCTTTCCCCGCTCAGTGGCACCTCCACTCCCCCATTTGCTCCAGCCCCAAATTGGGAGTCTTCCTTGATTCTCACACACCTGCCCACGCCCTCCACGGCCAGCAGCCAGCGGTCCTGTGACTCTGCTTTCCAGGTAGATCTTAACTCTGACCACTTGGCACTGCCTCCGCTGCCACCGCCAAGCCACGCCCCTCTCACCTACACTTACCCACCTCTAGTCTATTTCTGTCAGCAGCCAGAGGGATTTTTTAAAAACAAAGATCGCATCATCTTCCTGCTTCCCATCCTTCCCTGGCACCCACTGTGTTCAAACGAAATCCACATTCCCTCACGTGAGTTCTAAGGCCCTCCTTGCCCTCACCATGCCTGATGCTTCCACTCCTACCACCACTGGCTCCCTCAGCTCTGGCCTGAAGACTTGTTTTCACTCCTCACCAATCCTCAACAAGCCAGGCCTGTTCCAGTCTCAGGTGCTACATACCCAGGTCCTCCCATGGCATGCTTGTCTTTCACAAGTCACCTCCTCCATGGAGCCTTCCCCCACTACCTTTGCTAGAACAGCTTCTGCTTCAGCTTGGTTGTCTCGGCACTTACCATTATCTGAAGTCATATAATTGAATTGCTTACGCACCTTATTTCTGAAACAATCTAAACTTGGAGTAAAAGTAATTATAATAGATATCTATATGTGTCTGAGTGTTAATATTTTGCCTTTTTTGTGTGTCAGTTCTCTCTTTCTTTTTGAAGAAATAAAACAGAGGCAGGCAAGTCCCTCCCAGCCCCTTCCCCTCTCCCTCCCCTCCACTGAAGTTGGACTATTTCCTTCCCTGTGTGTTATCACATTTTATTTATTTATTGATTTTTATTTTTTTGCCAGAGCTGGGTTTGAACTCGCCACCTCCACTATATGGGGCCAGTGCCCTACTCCTTTGAGCCACAGGCACTGCTCTGTTATCACATTTTAAAGCAATGTGTAAAAGCACAAACAATAAAGACTTTATTTTACAGACCCATTTTTTGTTTTGTAAAATTATACATAAATGATATCCTACTCCTTTTTGCAACTTGCTTTTTTCCCCACTAAACATTGTCTTGGACATTTATCCATGTTGGTATCTGTAGCTTTTCCTTGACACTGCTGAATGATTTTCCTACACATCAGTAAGCCTACTCCACGGACAGTTAGGTTATTTTTGCCTTTTCTGTGCTCTAAACAATGTTGCAGATGAATATCCTTGCCCAAGACTATTTGTGGCAACCTCTCTTTAATGTAGACGCTTAAAATAGAATTTGGGGTCACACAGTATGCATGCATTCAGTGCAATCACTTAATTGCTTAAATTATTCTCTGTCTCTGGATAGGTAGGGTGCTGGTGCTCTCACTTTGGTGCATACCAGAATCTGGCTTGTTAAATTAAAGCACAGACTGCTGGGCCCCACCCCGAGCATTTCTGTTTCATTAGGCCTGGAGATGGCGGTTGAGAATTTGCCTTTCCACCCAGTTCCCAAGTGATGGTGGTGCTGCTGCTGATCTATGGACCACACTTGGAGAACCATTGGGCTAGGTAAGCCAAATCTTGCTGGCTTGCAAACAGCAAAGACTCATTATCCACCAAGAGTCATAAAGGGGTTGTGAGCCGCTGTGGCTATGCTGTCTTATGACATTATCTCAACATCAGGCTTTTAGAATGTGGAGAATGTTCATTCATTCTGTGTTTCCTATCCTGCTGATATTTGATGCCTTTTGGATTCCCTGTCTTTTGGCCACTTTTCTTTCACTTTTAATTATTATATTTTTTTCTTTGGGAGCTTGCAGAATCCTTATCACCATTGCTCTGAAATCTCATGATGATATGCTCCGGTGGGGTTCTTTTTATCCGTGGTGCTTGGCACTTGGTGATTGCTTTCATTCTGGAAATTTATCTCCTGTCCTGGGAAGTCCTGAGTTATTTCTTTGATCTTTCTGGTAATCCTATTTTCTCAGCTATTTGGATCTATTGGTCTGATCCTTCTTAATTTTCTTATCTTTTATTTTGTATGTATCCCATCTCTTTATAGTTATTTTATTTTCTAGAATTATTTAGCTCCATATTCCAAACTTTCTGTTATTTTTACAGTTCTGTTATATTTTTTAAAGAATAAACTATATGTTTTTAGAACAGTTCAAAATTTGAAGACATTGTGAATAGAGTGAGTTCCCATGTAACTGGAAACACTGTCACATTAGTGTGATACATTTATTACAATTAATGAACCATGATTAAGGCATTTTTGACTAAAACTCATACTCTAGTCAGATTTCCTTAGTTTTTACTGAATCTCCTTTATCTCTTCCAGAATTATGTTATGTTTAGTTGTCAAGTTTCCTTAAGGCTCCTTTTAATGGTGACAACTTCTCAGACATTCCTTGTTCTTTATGACTTTGACACGTTTGAGGGATACTGGACAGAGATTTTATAAAACATCCTTCAACTGGGATTTGTCTGGATTTTTTTCATGATTAGAGTGGGGTCATGGGACTTGAGGAGGAAGACCACAGAGGTCAAGTGGTAATTGACCTCTGTGGTCTTCCTCCTCACTGTCAGCAGGACTTACCACTGTTGACATTGATCTCATTCACCTGGCTGAGGCTGTGCTTGTCAGGTCTCCCTACTGTGAGATTTCTCTTTTCCCTCCCTGTCCGCCCCTGGACTTCTTGGAAGGATGATGCTACCTGCAGCCCACATAGGCTTCAAGGAGTCATGCTCTTTTTCCTTAGGGCTACTATCATATTTTTATTTCCATGAGTGTTTCCCTCTGTTTTAAAGTAACCTTTTAGCCTCTGTTAATGGTTGCAGTATGTTTTCTTATCTTCCTGAGGATATGATAGTTCTTAAAAAAAGTTTTCCTAAGTTTTCTACATTTTCCTTCTCCCAATTCCTTTTTAAAAGTTTGTTTTCCTCAGATTAGAATCTTTCCTCCCATGTTGATTATTGGCTGTCTGTTCATATTTTAATTCTGGGACATTATGAGTTAAGAAGCTATTCGAAAAAAAATTTTTTTTTTTTTGAGACAAGAGTCTCATTTTGTTGCCGTTGGTAGAGTGCCATGGCGTCATAGCTCTCAGTGACTTCAAACTCTTGGGCTCAAGCAATGCTCCTGTCTCGGCCTCCCAAGTAGCTGGAACTACAGGTGCCCACCACCATGCCTGAGTTTTCCTGTTTTCAGTAGAGATGGGGCCTCGCTTTTGTTCAGGCTGGTCTCAAAATCTTGAGCTCCAGTGATCCACCCACTTCGACCTACCAGAGTGATAGGATTACAAGTGTGAGCCACTGCTCTGGGTCCACTGGAAAGTTCTATGTGAGTGATGCTCATCGCTGGTGGGCACCTGCTTGGCCATTTCACTGGGCATGCCAGTCTTCAGGGCCTGCTGTGAAAAATCACCACACAGTTGGTGGCTTAAAGCAATGTCAGTTCATTCTCTCACCGTTCTGACAGTTGGATACCAGGAGCTGGTAGCACTGGGCAGAAGTCAAGAGTCAGCAGGGCTGTGCTGCCTCCAGGGAGCAGAATCTGTGTCTTGCTGCTTCCACTTGCTGCTGGCTGCTAGAGCTCCTTGACCTGGGGCCGCCGTCATCCTGTCTCTGCTGCTGGCCACACAGTCTCCTCCTTTCTGAGTGGTGGCATTTAAGGACCACCCAGATAATCCAGGATGACTACACCACCCTCAGACCCTCTGCAAAACCCTTTCTTCTTCTAAGGTAACAATTTCAGGCTTCTGGCATTAGCCCCCCGACACATTTGGCTGGGCATTATCCCACCTGCTGTACCAGATGGTCCCATTGTTCATGCTGTTTCTGGCGTTTTCTCTTTGCTCCACCTGGCTGCCATGTGCTTGGTGCTGAGGGGACAAAGGCTGCCGTATACACTCACATATGCAGGCTTTGAAGAAAATATTCCTGTTGATTGTAGGACACCTCACCTTGGTGAGATCTGTGGCCCCAAGACATAGAGAGACCAGCTGAATCTCTTCAGAGAGGGAACTTCGATCTTGGAGTAGAAGATGGTCAGCAAGCTTCAAGGGGTGGTGAGAGACAGCTTCTTCAATAGACCTCTGTCATTTTCCTGTTTGCTGCATCCTTACTTTCAATTCCTGGGCCTTTCTGGGGCTCTCAGGCAGAAGGAACCAGTCTGCTTCTGGATCCAAACTGTTGGTTTAGAGAATGACTTTCTAGTCTGCTCAGTAAGGCACCACCAGTCCCCACCAGTTTACCAAATGTCGTCATTGTTGTCTTCTTCGTCCTTGTGGGGTTTAATGTGATGAGAAAGCCTCCCTTTACTCTTGTGCGTGTGTGTGTGTGTGTGTGTGTGTGTGTGTGTGCGCGCGCGCGCGCGCGCGCTTTGCAAGGGAGCGTAGGTTCACTCTGCCATTTAAAATGACACATGGCTCTCAGTGTGTGGTCCCCCAGCCAGCAATGTCAACATCATTTGGAAACTTGTTAGCAATGCAGATTCTCAGCCAATCCCTGACATTCTGAATTGTGAAGTCCCAGGGTGCAGTCTGGTACTCTGCATTTCATCAAGCCTTTCTGAGGATTCATAGAGCCAGCCTGCAAGAACCACTGTCATGGGATGTATTCATTCTTTTGGTCTCCCTCCCTACTAACCCCAGGGTCTCCATGCTGAGAGTGTCAGAATCACTTGCCCCCCAGAGCCCCGCCTGCAGGCCTCAGTCATCCCTGGTGGAGGGTAGCAGCAAGACTCACCACGTGTCTGTTTTAGAAGTGAATATTCCTTCCATGAAGGCCTCTGGGGGCATCCACTTCACTGGCAGCATTGCACAGCCCCCCTTCCGGTAGTAGCTTGCTCTGTGGGGAACAAGAAGAAAACCATCTTGGACCCGGAGATGGTACTAGACAACAACTCTGCCAGAAAACTCGAGAAAGTAGCAACGGTAGAGTCTATCCATTAAAGGATTGAAATTAATGAGGGGTCCTCGGTGGTTCAGGAGGAGAGCGGTGGTACACAGATCATTTAGTTAAGAACTGTGGTGTCATTTAATCGGAGACAAAATAGCCCACGAGAGCACGGAAGAAAAGATCTATGCAATGACGAGGATACCTGCTAGCAGATGCTTAGATTTCCCTGTTGGGCTTTGTTTGTTATAACTCACAAGGAGTAACATCACCCCAACCTATAAGCACAGAGTGTTTCTGATGATCTGCAGTAACGCGAGATCTATAATGGCAGAGCTAAGAGCAGGGCTTGTGTCTTATTTCTTCTGGATCCTTTGTGGCATTTAGTTCAGTATAGCCCTCCAATGAATAATCTAGACAGCTGTCTAGAAGCTGCCTCTCGTCACATATCCAGACAAAAGAACCAGAGAGCTGGGAGCTGAGTTGGCTTAAAAGGTAGGTGAATTAATTTATTAGTTTATTAGTAATGTCACTGATGCAACTCACTTATAAGAGCCAATAAATTAACTCATCTACCTTTTAAGCCAGTTGCATACCTAGCCTGGTGCGCTCCTGCCTGGGTGTGTCATGGGAGGCTGCTTCCTGCCAGCTGCTTACATTAATTAATTACTTCAACAAACTTGTGCTGAATATTTAGTCTGTATCAAGTACTCTGCCACGCGCTTGCTGAGGACATAAATAAGGCACGGCCTCTCTCCCAAGGATGCTGTTTAGTGGGAGAAATGGATGTCTATGCAATTGCAGTACAGAGCAACACTTATGCTAACGCAGGGATATTCACATACAAAGCAGGGGAGGTAAAGGACTGAGGCATTGTCCTTGAGGCAGGGGTCAGGTGCAGGGCAACTGGGGGAGCTGGGTGGCCACGAAGCTCTTCCGGAAGAACAGTCCTGACCCACACAGGTGCGCAGGGTCGGTGGGGAACTGTGGGAATGTGTGAACTCAGGGCGGTTGACGCCTAGGGCAGGGGGCCGCTAGCACTGGAGCCTGAGAAGTGAAGGCAGTTCCCAGAGAGCTGCTCAGGTCCTGCTGCCGCCTTTATATTTGGAACAGGAGATAGTCCTGGGGGATCATGAGAAAGGAGGGGAAGGAGAGCTGAGACTGCGGGGAGCGGAAGCCGGAGAGTGGCACCTGCTCTCACTGATGGGGAGCAGGGCCGGTGGCTCCAGGGGGGCTTCCGCAGGCTGCTAACCCTCGGGAGAGGGAGAGTTAGCAGTGCTCACTGATGCCTTCAGGACTGTCGGGATCAATGGCCTTCACTCTCCAGAAGCGTTAAAGCCCCGGCTAACATCCCTCATCCCTCCCCCTGTGAGTTAGGGACGGGGTATTTAGTGACTGGTTCAGCTTGTGTAGCCAGTCAATGTTGTTCATACTTAGAAAAAGAAGACACTCAGAAGTTGGGAAAAGAGTGAGATAAAGTTCAATCATAGTAGTACTGGTTTTTAAAATTGGAAAAGAAATGTTCCTTTTTTAATGTAGCACTGAGAATATGACAGGGTAAAGTGCAGTGAAGCTGAGCTAAGTACCTGCAGGTTCTGAACTATACTGGGAGTCCCCTGGTGTGGGGGAGCTGGGCCCAGCACCCTGTTAGTTGTGGGTGCTGGTGTCTGGGGTGACGGGTGCTATGGCCACTTAGAATTCCTGTATTGGGAAGAGGGGTTGCGGACGTTAAATAAAGTTCACTTTAAAGTTTTTTCCTCATCTATTATCCGAGTTATTCTGTGTCTCCAAACACGGCAGGGTTAGAGAGTTGGAACCAGGAAGACAACTTAAGCAAGAACTCGGTGGCAATTATCAGGGGCAGCATGGTTCTCGAGTTAGAACTGCAGGTGTGTGGGCGGTGCCTGTGGCTCAACCAGTAGGGCACCGGCCCCATATACTGGAGGTGGCGGGTTCAAACCCAGCCCTGGCCAAAAACAAACAAACAACAACAACAAAAAACTGCAAGAAAAAAAGACCTTTAGATGTGGGCACTCGTCACAGTTTCCCACATGCTGAAAAGGAGATTCAAGAAGTGTGGGGTGGTGAGATGACAAGGTACCAGGAGATGCGTTGCCTTGTTGGGAGTGAGGGGTGAGCTGGAGGACACAGGCCTGCCAGTCTTTCCTCACCTGTAGATATCTCGGGCCATTCCAAAGTCTCCAATCTTGGCCACTCTTCCAGGGCCGGGACAGGTCAAGAGGCAGTTCCTGGCAGCAATGTCCCTGGGAACAAAAAAAATGAGAAAATGCATTTTCTAATTTTTGTCCTGGGAAGATAAATATACAAAACCCATCACCAGGATGTTTACCTCCAATCTGAAGCTTGATGTTTCAGTGTGAAAGAAATAGTTTTACCAATTCTATGCCTCAGAACTAGCGGGAAAATGGAAATGGATTAGGGGAAATTTAATGGGACAATAATAACAAAATAATTATATCAATAAGAACTAGAATTTGTTGGCCTTTTCCTATGCTTCATATTGTTGCAGATATTTCATGTCTAATTTTTACAACCACTCTACAAAATGTAGGGGGTTATTATTATCCTCATTTCATTAAACAAATTAAGCTAAAAGCAGATAATTTAGGGGCATAAGGAATGCTACTTGGCCTTAAGCTGTTGTTTGGTACAGACCGCTGGCTGGGTTCTGCCAGTTGTTAGAAGGAGTGCTTTAGAACAGCATGACTTTTATGAGACCAAGTTTAAGTAGTTTAAGAAATAAGCCATGATAGTTCTTATATCCGTGGTTTTATCTAAAGCATTGGCTAAGCTACGTGGCTGAAGAATCAAAGAATCGCTTCTTCCAAGTTCTGAAGTTGTGCTTTGTGTTGATAGACTGCAGATGGGCTATTTCCTGTAACGAGTCTCTGAGGCCTGACCTAAAGTTTTCTGGAACTCATCAACTCTTCCTCTCTGGCTGCTCGCTCATTGTTGACACACCTGGGGAATGAAGGATGCCGCCAGAGGAAGTCTGGATGGGTCTCTGATGATACTCAAGTCCTGAGCAGGACAAGACAAGAAGTACTTAGGGACCATAGATAACTTTTTCATGCGCAATTGATTTCATGAAGAGTCTGATCCTTGACTGATCCTTGGAGAAGAAACAACTGGTTGCTAAGATAGTATTAAAAAAGTAATGTCTGGATTGAAGATCATGGCTGGGGATGTAAGAACAAAGGGGCCAGGCGTAGTGGCTCAAGCTGGTAATCCTAGCATTTTGGGAGGCCAAGGTGGGTGGATTGCTCGAGCTCAAAAGTTTGGGACCAATCTGAACAAGAGCAATATCCTGCCTCTACTAACAACAGAAAAACTAACAAGATGTGGTGCATGCCTGTGGTCCCAGCTACTTGGGAGGCTGAGGCAAGAGGGTCTCTTGAGCCCATGAGTTCAAGGTTGCTGTGATGCCATGGCACTCTACCCAGGGCAACAGAGGAAGACTCTGTCTCAAAAAACAAAAAGACAAACAAACAAAAACCCTAAAAAATAGATATTGTTAATGCCATTGACCTGAACCAGAAGGTTTAAGTTGAATTTTTAGGGATGGTAGTATATGAAATGCCTCCATAAAACTATAAAGTCAGAACACATATGACATCAAAAAGAAGAAAAATAGTTGGATATACAGCCATTAATTCTCAAGAGAAATATGGCCAAGTAGACCTGGAACAATATTTATGGCCCCAGAAAGGTTTTAATACTGATAGTATGGAATGAGTTTTTAAAAAAAGCGGTCTTGAATTTAAAGGCAAGAAAGTAAATATAATATCATAGAACACACAAAGAGTTGATAAAAATGAAGCCTCATTCTTGAAATGGCAATAAACTGTGTCCCAAGGAAAGAGATTTAATAAAAAAGTGGGAGCATGTGGATTTGATGAGGGGGTTCCACTCTGAATTCTGAAAGTGCATGTGTGTGGAAGTCCATGAACAAAAGGACAGACATAGTGCAGTGGGGCAGAGAGCAGTAAAGGTGATTCTGTTGTGGGTGTGCACCACAGACGTCTTAGAAGGTTCAAAGAACACATTCCCAATACAAATAACCGAATTACTCCAGAGGACAAGCTGTGGTTGAGATGGAGAATTTCTGTCAGATGTTTCCTTTTGTGTAAAACAGATCATCTGAAACATTCTTCATTTGGTCTTTAACAATTTAATTTCTTAAAAAAGATAAAAGATCAAAAGACTATTACTCTGGGAGCTAATTTTGACCTTTGGTAACTAATTACAGATAAGAAGTGACAGGACCCTTGAGAGACTGCAATCCTGTTACCACCTGTAACAACGGAACACTGGATACAGTCATAACGTGCTGTGACTCTAGCAAAGCAGAGTTCAAAAGCTCAGAGGAAAGATGGATATGATCCCTTGGTCAGAGAGTCTGTGTGCTGCGGTGATCAGCATGAGGTGGAGATAAAAAGCAGAAAAGATCTCAGAGAAGTGAGTCTTCAAGGTTCAGACTTCAAGGACATGGACCAAAGATGGGACGCTGGCTCTAACTATGGAAAAGAGCACAACCTTGTCTCAGCTGAGTAATGGAAAAGCCCAGAGGCGAGATTTATGGAAAGTTCTGAGTCCAGTGAAAAAGACAGAATAGGAATGACCCAATCTTTGAAGCTGGACCCAACTCCTCTTTAGCTTCTGTTATTTCTATCAAGTAGGATGATCCACAAGTGGGAAGGTTAGAATCAAGAGGATGAACTGAAAAGCAATAAGCTATTGAGAGAGACTTTA
>CAUYON010111783.1:0-13557 GCA_963573935.1 Arctocebus calabarensis | reverse complement strand
ATACTTGGCTAAGAAGAATATGTTCCAGCTCCATCCATGTAAACATGAAAGAGGTAAAGTCTCCATCTTCCTTTAAGGCTGCAGAGTGTTCCATGGTATACATGTACCACAATTTATTAACCCATTCATGGATCGATGGGCACTTGGGCTTCTTCCATGACTTAGCAATTATGAATTGGGCTACAATAAAGATTCTGGACAGATGTCTTTGTTATAATGTGATATTTGGTCTTCTGGGTATATACCTAGTAAAGGAATTATAGGATCGAATGGCAGGTCTATTTTTAGATCTCTAAGTACTCTCCAAACATCCTTCCAAAAGGAACGTATTAGTGTGCACTCCCACCAGCAGTGCAGAAATATTCCCCTTTCTCCACAACCACGCCAACATCTGTTTTGGGGATTTTGTCACGTTGACTAATCTTACTGGAGTTAGGTAATATCTCAAAGTAGTTTTGATTTGCATTTCTCTGATGATTAAGGATGGTGAACATTTTTTTATGTGTCTGTAGGCCGTGCACCTGTCTTCTTTGGAGAAGTTTCTCTTCAAGTTCTTTGCCTACCCTGAGATGGGATCACTTGTTCTTTTCTTGCTAATACGTTTGCGTTCTCTGTGGATTCAGGTTATTAAACCTTTGTTGGAGGCATAACTTGCGAATATTTTCTCCCATTCTGAGGGCTGTATGCTTGCTATACTTACTATGTTCTTGGCTGAATAGAAGCTTTTTAGTTTGATCAGGTCCCAGTAATGTATTTTTGATACTGCTTCAATTGTCTGGGGAGTCCTCCTCATAAAATATTCACCCAAGCCAATTCCTTCAAGACTTTCCCCAGCACTTTCTTCTAATATTTTGATAGTTTCACGTCTTAAGTTTAAATCTTTAATCCAGTGAGAGTCTACCTTAGTTAATGGTGAGAGGTGTGGGTCCAGTTTTAGTCTTCTACAGGTCGCCAGCCAGTTCACCCAGCACCATTTGCCAAATCGGGAGTCTTTTCCCCACTAAATGTTTTTAATTGGCTTGTCCAAGTTCAAGTAATGGTAAGTAGCTGGATTCATCTCTTGGTTCTCTATTCTGTTCCAAACATCTACCTCTCTGTTTTTGTGCCAGTACCATGCTGTTTTGATCACTATTCTTTTATAGTAGAGTGTCAGGTCTAGTAGCGTGATTCCTCCTGCTTTGTTTTTATTTCTGAGTAATGTCTTGGCTATTTGAGGTTTTTTTCTGATTCCATATAAAACGAAGTATTATTTTTTTCAAGATCTTTAAAATATGACAATGGAGCTTTGATTGGAATAGCATTAAAATTATTTATTGCTTTGGGTAGTATAGACATTTTAACAATGTTGATTCTTCCCAGCCATGAGCATGGTATATTTTTCCAATTTTAACATTTTCAGCTATTCCTTTTCTTCAAGTTTCATAGTTCTCTTTATAGAGATCTTTCACATTCTTTGTTAGGTAAACTCCCAAATATTTCATCTTCTTTGGCACTGCAGTGAAAGGAATAGAGTCTTTGACTGTTTTTTTTCGGTTTGGCTATTGTTGGTATATATGAAGGCTACAGGTTATGGGTGTTCATTTTGTAGCCTGAGATACTGCTGTATTCCTTGATCACTTCTAGAAGTTTTGTAGTAGAATCCCTGGTGTTTTCCAGGTATACAATCATATCATTTGCAAAGAGCAAAAATTTGATCCTTTCTGACCCTATGTGGATACCCTTGATCGCCTTTTCTTCCCTGATTGCAATGGCTAAAACTTCCATTATGATATTGAAGAGCAATGGAGACAATGGGCAACCTTCCCTGGTTCCTGATCTAAATAGAAATAGTTTCAATTTAACTACATTCAATACGATATTGGTTGTGGGTTTGCTGTACATGGCCTCTATCAGTTTAAGAACTGTCCCTTCTATACCAACTTTTTAAAGTGTTCTGATCATGAAGAGATGTTGGATATTGTCAAAAGCTTTTCCTGCATCAATGGAGAGAATCATATGCTCTATATTTTTTAATTTCTTTATGTGCTGAATTACATTTATAGATTTACATATATTGAACCAGCCTTGAGATCCTGGGATAAAGCCCACTTGGTCATGGTGTATAATTTGTTTGATGTGTTGTTGGATTGTTTGTTAGTATCATGTTAAATGTTTTTGTATCAATATTCATTAGTGATACTGGTCTATAGTTTTCTTTTCTTGTTGGGTCTCTCCCTGGTTTAGGTATCAAGGTGATGTTTGCTTCATAGAATGTGTTGGGTAGTATTCGTTCTTTTTCTATATTTTGGAAGAGGTTTTGTAGTATAGGTACTAGTTCTTCTTTAAGGTTTGGTAGAATTCTGATGTGAAGCCATCTGGTCCCAGGCTTTTCTTTTTAGGGAGATTTTGTATAGTTGATGCTATTTCAGAACTTGATATAGGCCCATTCAAAGTTTCCACTACTTTCTGGTTAAGTCTTGGTAGGTGGTGTGCTTCCAAGTATTGGACAATTTCCTTCAGATTTTCATATTTCTGAGAGTAAATTTTCTTATAATAATCGTTAAGGATTTTTTGAATTTCTAAGGGGTCTGTTGTTATTTCGTTTTTACCATTACTGATCGATGAAATTAGAGATTTTACTCTTTTTTTCCTGATTAGGTTAGCAAAAGGTTTATCCATTTTATTGACCTTTTCAAAGAACCAACTTTTTGATTTATTGATCTGCTGTATAATTCTTTTGTTTTCAATTTCATTTAATTCTGCTCTAATTTTGGTGATTTCTTTTCCTCTGCTCAGTTTGAGGTTGGAATGTTCTTCCTTATCCAGTTGCTTAAGATGTCCCATTAAGATGTTAACTTCCTCTCTTTCCGTTTTCTTGAGGAAGGATTGCAGTGCTATAAATTTCCCTCTTAGGACTGCCTTTGCTGTATCCCAGAGATTCTGATAATTCATGTTTTCATTGTCATTTTGTTCCAAATATTTGGTAATTTTCTTCTTAATCTTGTCTATGACCCAGCTATACTTCAGCATAAGGTTATTTACCTTCCATGTTTTTGTATGAATATGCAGCTTCCTGTTATTGAGTTCAACTTTTATTCCATGATCGTCAGAGAAGATGCAAGGAATAATTTCTATTCTTTTAAATTTACTGAGGTTAGACTTGTGACCTAAGATTTGATCGATTTTGGAGTATGTTCCATGGGCTGATGAGAAGAATGTGTATTTAATTTTATTAGGATGAAATGTTCTCTACATGTCTGCTAAATCCAGTTGTTGAATGGTTAAGTTTAAATCTAAGATTTCTTTACTTTACTTCTTTTCAGAGGATCTATCCAACACTGATAAAGGAGTATTACAATCTCCAACTACTATGGAGCTGGAGGAAATCAAGTTACTCATGTCTATTAGAGTTTTTCTTATAAATTGAGGTGCATTCTTCTTGGGTGCATAAATATTAATAATTGAAATCTCATCATATTGAGTAGTACCTTTAACAAATATGAAATGTCCGTCTTTATCCTTCTTTGCTTGGTTTAAAGCCTATTGTATCTCTGAGTAAAATTGCCATACCTGCTTTTCTCTGTTTTCTATTTGCTTGGAATATAGATGACCATCACCTTGAGTCTAAATTTATCTTTTAAGGTAAGATGAGATTCTTGTATGTAGCATATATCTGGCCTGAGTTTTTGTATCCAGTCAGCCAACTATGCCTAGAGAACAATTTAAACCATTCACATTAATTGAAAACAATGATAAATCTTTAGAAAGTCCAGTGGACATGTTTAATCCTTTCATCACTGTGGAAGTTGAAATTTGATAAAAAGTTTCTGGGTGAGTTCACTTTTGTGGTGGAGGATTATGCTGGTCATTATGGAGGATAGGTCTGAGAATATCCTGGAGAGCTGATTTAGTTATAGAAATTTCTTCAACATGTGGATGTCATTAAAGTATTTAATTTTTCCATCATAAATGAAACTCAGTTTAGCTGGGTACAGGATCCTGGTTTGAAAGTCCTTTTGTTTTAGGAGATTAAAAGTCAATGATCATTCTCTTCTAGCTTGAAAGGTTTGATCAGAGAGATCTGCAGTTACTCTAATATTCCTCCCCTTATAGGTCATGGATTTCTTACGTCTGGCTGCTTTCAGAATTTTCTCCTTCATATTAACTTCAGTGAACTTAATTATGATGTGCTTGAGGGATGTCTTATTAGGGTTGAGTCATGCTGGGGTTCTGAAACTGTCTGCTATCTGAATTTCAGAATCTCTTGGCATGTCTGGAAAGTTCTCTTTCATAATCTCATAAAGAAGAGACTCTGTGCCTTGTGATGCTACTTCATCGTTTTCAGGTATCCCTATGAGACGAATATTGGTTTTCTTCAAGTTATCTCAGAGCTGTGTGAGAGAATGATCCATTTTGCCTTCCATTTCTCTTCCTCTTTGGAAGTTTGGGAGCGTTCAAAAGCTTTGTCTTCCATGTCAGAAATCCTTTCTTCTGCTTGCTCCATTCTGTTACTGAGGGATTCTACAGTATTTCTCAAATCTTTGAGGGCTGCAACTTCTTGTCTCAATGTGTCAAAATCTTTGGTCATTTTGTCTTTGAATTTGTTGAATTCTTGAGACACATTTTGCATCATCTTTTGGATTACTGCCTGAAATTCTAATTCCGTCTTTTCCTCTATTCCGCTGATCTCATTTCCTATCCAGACTCTAAATTTGATTTCTGACATCTCAGCCATTGCTTATGCAAGGGATCTTGTGCTTCATCTACCTTGTCGTTCCTTGGGGGAGTTGATCTACTCTGATTATTCATATTGCCAGAGTTTTTCTGTTGATTCCGCCTCATGATTATTTTTCACCGTTGCCTATGACCGTCCTCAGAGTTGGGGAGGTGTCTCTCCCAGATCAGAACCTGGTAGGATCACTCTGTTGTTGCTGGATCTTTGTATGGAGTGTCCTTGTGTAGCTCCTCTGGAACTGCCACACCCAGGGAGTTCTGACTGCAGGAGCAGCTCCATAGTGTGGCACGCCCAGATCAAGCAGCAGGGTGTAGAATGGGTCACTTGGTGGCCTTTGCAAGGGATCCTGTGCCTCCAGAAGTCTCTGGCTAGGAGGAGGGATCCAGAAGGAGGGCGGTGGGCCTGGGGCATGGATCAGACCAGGCAGGGTCCCAGCAGGCACCCGTAGGGTATAGATCAGCCCCAGGTGGAAGTCCTGGAAGAGTTCCTGGCTGCTGCTTGCAATAGGCCAAGGCCCAGCAGGGTGCCAATTTGGGCCGCATGGGATTTCTAGTGGAGTGGGTTTCATGGCCACTGTGGGTGGCAGGCCCAGGGCACGGATGGGAGCCGGTAGGGCCGAGGCAGGGCTGGTCACAGATCAGCACCTGGAAGGAGTCCCCGCAGAGTTCCTGGCCACTGCTGGCAGCAGGCCACGGTCTGGCTGGGTGACAATCAGGGCGCACAGGACCGGCGGAGTTCCTGGCTGCTGCTGGCAGTGGACCAAGGTCCTGCGGGATGCCAATAGTGTGGGGGTTCCGGTGGAGTGGAGTTCCTGGCCGCTGTGGTTGGTGGGACTGGGGCATGGATCAGAGCTGGTGGGACCTGGCAGGCAGCAGGCCAAGGCCGGAAGATGCACAGATCTGCGCTGGGCGGAGTCCTTGCAGACTTCCTGGCTGCTGCTGGTGGAGGGCTGAAGGACCGTTGGGGTGCCAATATGGTCCACAGGGGGGTCTCTGTGAAGTAGAGTTCCTGGCCACTGTGGGCAGAGGGCCTGTGGCACGGATCAGGCCGGGAGGGGCACAGGTTGGCATGTGGGAGTCCCAGCGGAGTTGCTGGCTGCTGCTGGAGGAGGGCCAAGGCCATTTGGGCTACCATTCAGGCTGCATGCTGGTCCTGGTGGAGTTCCTGGCCTGGGAGCTGGCGGGGGCTCTGTGGGGCCCAAAAGTCTCTTACCTGGTGGGCTAACTGGTCTGGCAGATAGGGAGGGTGGATGCTACTCAAGTCTTCCTCCCTCAGTTTCAGCAGAGGTCAGGTTTCTGGTTTGTCAGGTAATGGGGGAAGGGTGTCCTTGAAGTTCAGAATGGTGGAAGACTTTAGTTCAGTTTTTCTGCCTGAAGCTTGGTTTCTTGAAGTCACTGCTTGCCTCAGAGGTGACCTGCAGTTATCACTTCTCTCTCTTTCAGCTGGGCTCCTAGTCTTCAGCTAAACTGGGAAGTTTCTGGACTTATTTTCCTTTTGGACAGGAGCCTCTGTTGGAAGCTACTTCCAATCAGCCATCTTGCCCTCCCCTGATATTTGTATTTTAAGGAAATTTTTTAGTGACGTTTAGTAAGGTTTCACATGAAGCAATAGGGACGTATCTTTAGCCTTCCATCTTAACACAGTAGCCTCTCAGACATCTAGTATCAAAACATAATCACTGTTTTTTATTCATCCTCTATATCTATGTGTCCTGTGTGAGATAATATGAAAGAGGACTGGGTTTCTAAAGCACAATATTCTCAGGTGGCACCTGTAGCTCATGGAATGGGGTGCTGGCCCCATATACTGGGGGAACTTATTAGGCCTAGAAGGGGCCCAAGAGCTCCATTTCCATTAGGCAGTAGTATTTAGAATGAGTTGAATTATTCCAACCTTAGTGCTATGCTCTGGATGTTTTTGTCCCCCTCAAATTCATAAATTGAAATCCTAACCTCTACAGTGATGATATTAGCAGGTAGAGTCTTTGGAATGTGATTTCCTAGTCAGAGCTCTACTTTTGCCAAACTGAGAGGGAAACAGATGAATTTCTTCTATTAGAACACAAAATCCAAAACACCCTTACAGTCTATTAAAGTAAACCTTATTCCAGGAACCTATATAAACTTTGTATTAATTTATTTAAAAAACACCTCATTAATATTTCATAAACTTTGCAAGACCAGTCCACAGTCATGAAATTCAGTGCTAGTCTAAAAGTAATTGAGTTCAGTGTCACAGGTGAATGATCTCAGTTTACCACTGAGAATTATTTATACTTCAGTAAAAATTTCTTGGTCTAGATTATTAGATGATTAGAAATTATACTAAAGAAGGAAAAATTAAAGGAAGAATCAGGGTGTTGATAACTGTGTGGGTCAGTTAATTTTTCTTGCATCCATGATCTTAGTTGTAACTTCTAGAACTGCCCAGCCTGGGTCTTTGTAGTTATACCCCAGCTGGGGAAAGGGGACAGATGGACAATGGGTATGAACCTGTTTGGATAGCAGGCTATGAGATGCTAGGGCCCCCACAGCCTTGGGAACATTCAGGAAATGAACCCCCAACTGTTTCCTCTCCATTCCCCAAACAGCCATATTCCTTTCTTCATGCTCACTCTGCAAAAGTCATGTAACTCTTTCTTTGTCTAGTTAACTATGTAGAGATCTTTCCTTTCTTACTTCTTGTCATATGTTAATGAAGTTGAGTAGAAACCATTAACAAGAAGATTTGTCTTTATTAAAATCATTTACATTTTCCAATTATGCTGTAAGACCAAAATTACGTCTTTTGTTTATGCTATTTCCCCATATTGTCTATGCTACTTCCCCCTGTACGACCTTGTACAGATACTATAAAATAAAACTGATTTTGTGCTTTGGTGCTGGCTGCAGCCATCAGCTCAGTCAGCCCTCCCAGTCCCTTGTTTTGTCTCTGTGTCTTCTCTAGTGTTGTATTTTCTTCCTCCCCCACCAATTCCACCCTGGTTCACTCCCCTTCCCCGTGCTGGTTCATGACAAACCTATATAGGAAACTTAGGTCTTGCTGATGTAATTCAAAGGTTTTATTCATTTTTTATTCATTCCATGACTTAGTCAATGAACACATTGAGCAGCTTTTTGAGTTATTTAGTAGAGTTTTCTATCATGATATATGATTCTCACAAAAATTTTATTACGTACTTACTCAGAGTCAAAGTAATTAAGAAAATCTCAAATCTGTGTTATCTGATAAAAGGTTAACTCAGAATTCAAAGTTTGGTCTTCTGACTCTTAATTATTATATAGAAAATTCCTAAATCAGAAAAAAAACAAGTAAAAAGTGACAGGTTATTATATTAGTATATACTTATTATACTTCACAAAGTAAAGATGTATAAAAGTGGTTTATTAAACTTTAAAAGAAATGGAAACTCTAACTAATTGCTAACAGAATAACATTCTAGTTTAGTTGTTAAATATATTCTTTATTTGTTTGTTTGTTTGTTTTTTTAGAGACAGTCTCACTTTGTCACCCTTGGTAGAGTGCCATGGCTTCATGGCTCACAGCAACCTCCAGCGCCTGGGCTTAACCGATTCTTTTGTCTCAGCCTCCCGAGTAACTGGGACTACAGGCGCCTGCCACAACGCCCGGCTATTTTTTTGTTGCAGTTTGGCCAGGGCTGGGTTTGAACCCGCCACCCTTAGTATATGGGGCTGGCATCCTACTCATTGAGGCACAGGCACCATCCTAAAAATATTCTTTAATTTAGTAGGACAGATTATATTCTTTTGTCATGATAAAACATTTTCTCTATCTTTTTTACTCTAAGGATAATTTCACTATTTTATTGAAAATTATACTAGTAATAAACATTATTTATTAATCCCTTCATGCCCCTGCATCACCAGCTTCCTTCCCATGCCCTGCTTCTTTTGTTGCCAACTTTGGCCATCACCAACTTTCTGGCCTACACTGGCCACACACCCCTACAGGCTATCAACTTCCACACAGGGCTTCCCCAGTCACCATCTCCCCCTAGCTACACTCTCTTCTCTCCGGCACACTGACTCCCCCTCTAAGATATTTCAGCAATCAAAAGTCATAGTATATCTCTTAAAGCCAGAACAAAAATCCAGCCCTTTTTTCCTGTCTAAAACCTTTTCAACTCTTTAGTAATTTAAATCTTAGTACCAGAGAAGAACAAAATACTTCATCTCCCAGTTGGCTCCTTCTCTCTCAGTCTATATAAACTCTAAAACTTGAACAAATAAACAAACAAACAAAAAACCTCAGGTTCCACAAAGGAAGCTTTTAAACTGGACTTCATTGTCTTTTAATAAAGACAGAAAGAGGGTAGAGAAAAAGAAAATGGGACTAATAGCAGCCCCGAAAACAGAAAAGGATTTTTTTTGTTTGTTTGTTTGTTTTAATATTGGCCACCACTTTTAAGACTTTTTCAGAAATAGTTACTAAAAAGGCCCAGGCAAGAAGACCATCCCCTTCTAAGAGCTAAAAACCCTACCCGCAGCATCCACTACAACTCTACATTCCTTAGGAAAAATCCTCTGCTCGGGCCCTGAAACTGTGTCCTCAAAGACCCTGAAAGTGAGGATGTATCCTTAGAAAGAGTCGCTATATCTGCCTTCTGAAACTTATGGTCCCCTAAGTTGACAAAAACTGCTTTCATCTCGCCAACATGTTGGACTTCAAAATGGACTCAATTTCATCACACCTGAATGGCTTTATGTAACTAAATCTCTGACAAAGGGGGCTTTTGCACTTTCTTACAGTAATCATGCTGTTTCTACACCAACAAGTGTGGCCTGGTCCAAGAGAGCATCGCCTGACTCCAGCCAAAAGCTACCCATTTAAACTCTCAGAATGAGGGATCCTGGTGACAGTCCATGAGGATGTTAGATATTACATCTCTTGGGCCCATTTACTGCAATTCTCTTGTTATTAACCGTTGCCCCTGTGTCATCCAATTCCTATCTTCTTTTATTCAAAACAGGATAAAAAAGGTGTCAGCTGTGGTTTAAAGCCAATTCTTATTATTCCCCAAAGCCTTTTCCAGTGTACCCTTAAACCTGTACAGCCCTACTAACACTTGACTCATTCCACTGAGGACAAGTATGGCCCTATCCAGCGAGACACAGTTCCAAAAGACTAACCTTTGACCTTTTCACCCCTTTTAATAAAAGTAGGAAATGTTAGGTGCCTATACCTTTCCCCCACGTCCCCTCCCAGAAAAAAAGGCCTCCTGGGCCCCAACTCAAGAGTTCTGCCAAAAAGACCTTAGACTGCCAAAACCTTCTGGCAACCTGTGGAATCTACTCCCTATGCCCAGTATAAAAACAAGCCCCAACCATTCTCAGTGTACCTGCCATCTTTGCCCAGGTGGGTCTCAGTCCCCTTTTGTTAAACTTGGCCTGAACCTCTCTGGGTCTCATCTCTGGGTACACTGCTGAACTCCTTTCATTGTCATTATGAATTTTGTTTTCATTTTTAGCAGTTATCATCTCTAATGTTGCAGGTCTAAATTTCATCGAGATCTTTTTCCTCTTAGTAATACTAAAAGCATGATAGAGTTTTGTTGTTTTTCTTGTGTGTGTGTGTGTGTGTGTGTGTGTGTATGTTTTTCTATTGTTTGTTTTTATGTAGGCAACATAATTGTAAAGTTCCTAGGGGGAAAAATATACAATTCCCAGAAAAATGCTGAAAATAACAACAGTGAGGGAGTGCTACTTCCATCAAATGTTAAAACCTATTATACATCTACAATAATTAAAGCAGCATAGTCCAGGAAAGTGAATATAGACTGATCAATAAGGAACCACAACTTCTATCAACCCAGATACATAAAATAGTTTAGTATGTAATAAATGTGGCATTCTAGGAGAACTGATAAATTGTCCTGATTCAACTAGGTAGTCAGTTCACATAAAAGAAAATTTATATTGTCCTTAAAGTTGTAAAAAGATGACCAATCCCATTTATAGTAAGAGAATTTCACTTACTATAATTTCAGTATAAACTTCAGAAAGATGAAAATATTGACAAGGGCATTGGGAATCAACACTCTTATACGATACTGATGGGAATGTAAATTAGTTCAATTTCTGTGGGCAGTTTATCCAAATTGATTAAAATTTAGGATGAACATCCTCTTACCTATAGCAATTTTATTTTTGAGTTCATATTACAATTGTGTCCTTAGAAGGTATACACGAACCTGCTTATACTATAGTTGCTATATCCAGTAAGGAAAACGGAGTGAGTTTAATTTGTTTATTCCATATGCTCTTGGATATACATATTATGCATTACTGATTCAAAAATAAAAGTACTAGAACAAAAAATTTTGTTCTGTTTAATGTGTAGTCAAATACAAATTTATCATATTTAATTTCAGTTTTATGTTTCATTACTTCTTTCCCTACAAAGTCTACTTTTTTTTTCTTTTTTCCAGATAAGGTTTTCAAATTTCTAAGCAAGTTACCAAATATAATTTTATATGTCATTTTTATTTTATGTTGGTTATTATTCATTATGAATTAAGCTAAAAGGCTAAGCTATTATTTCTTGGCTGCTCCAGGAAAAAAATTATAAGCAAGCATCCTTTGGTATGTTCTGTCATCATTCTTAGGAAAGCAAGAACAAAAGTCAAAGAAAATCTTCAGCTTCAAAATCATGAGATCAAAACATTCTATAGATGTGACAACTTTCCCTTTTAAGACAACCTTGAATGTTATTAAAGTCATCTAAACAATGTTTTCTTTCTTTCAAGGGGTTCTTGCATAACTGTTTTCCTTTATGTTCTGTGAATAAATAAAAGATTTTCCATAGATGAAGAAAAATCAGGTTATAAGATATTAGATGAATTTTTCCTTCTCTAATTAAAGTATATTGGTTCTTACAATGCTCAGATATCTGGTTGCATCCAATATCTATCTCTTAGATATAGAGATAGATCTTAGATCTCTTATCTATCTCTTAGTAAACCAGATCCCGAATGGTGGTCCAACCAGGAGACTAACATTAAACCCCCACTTTAACTTCCAAAATCAGAGAGGTTCTTGTGTCTACTATTTCAAGAAATCATGAATAGTTAGAAAGGTTGTAAGTATTCCTGTAGACATTTACAAAGTTTGATTACACTAGGCATTTCTCCCAGTTTTTATAGATATAATAACCCAGAATAGAACTGAGATGATTCATTGTGTCCCTGGAAAAATTAGGGAAGCAGACTAGGTTAAATAATTATTTCCTTTAACAGTATTTATTGAGCAGTTACTTAAAACCAGGCTTTGAATTACATAGGCATTGCATTTACAAAGATGAATAAGACATGTTTCTGCATATTGAGGGACCCTGGCATTTACTAAATCCCTGAATTTTCTTGTTCTATTGCCAAGTAGGTGGATGGAAATGAATGTGGTTGTTAGATCTTTCACATAGAGTCCTGAGACAATTAAAGACTTCAGCTTTAGGGAGCAGCTTAAGAAAACTGTTTTTTACCCAGCTAATGGTGAAGTTCACTCTTGTAGTTCCCTCCATATCCTGTGCCATTAAGATGCCAATTGATTGCTAATTACTCTGCATTATCCATAAGCCAGCTACAAACATTTTTAATGGCATGCTCTTTGTTGTAATTTAGGGGCAGTGCCTGCTGTGTCTTTGTACTTTGGAACATTTCTTTCTCAGCCTACAAAGTGTTTGGCTAACATGTAGGGGCCTGAGGAAGATTAAACAAAAACTTGGTCCTGTGAAATATAATCCTGCCACGCCCTGAAATGGATAGACGACTGTGTCATGCCAGTGTGCACACATAGACTAGTAAGTGGTAGATTTGTCAGCCAGAATTATGAAAGGTGCTACTGCACAGCCAGCCAGTTCTGCCAAAGGAGAAAGCCACCTGCCAAGGGCAAACATGTGAATGGCCATGATCATCATGTTCTTCTGTCTCAGTTGGTTTGGAATGCTCAGAGTAGAGACCAAAGCACGGCAGTTAGGGCAGTAAGTAAACCCTGCCCTACCTAATGAAGTGACTGTTTTGAGTATAAGATTTTTCTATATCTGAGGTGAACAAGTCATTCTCAAGCAACTCCAAAGCAAAAGTGTAAAAGGACGGCTGAAAAATAACTATACCTTAAATTAGCCTGATAACTTGAACTCTGTGGTGGATGGAGAGATACAAAACTATCAGGAATTATACTGAAATGAAAATCGGATTCAGTGATTTCCATTGCTACTCTAGAGTCTTGTGGAAGATTTATGATAACTGGGCTAGCATTACTGAAAATAAAGAATGAAGTAGGTTGTTTGAAAATCTGGAATAGTTTTATTTGGTGTGGCATAGATCACATATTAAATCATCTCCCCAAATTTCTACCCATGTCTTGTTTAATTAAAAACAGAATAAATTTCTTGAAAAATTATTTTATCCACAATTCTGTAATTGCTCTCTAAATAGAGAACTGTTTAGAAGGACTAGTTTCCTAGCAATGTGTGACCATCTAACTATATCTCTTTTCATCTCGTTCAGACCCTATCTTCTAAAACTAGGCCTTCTCTATGTTTCTCATTAAAGATTATTCTCGGCTCAGTGCCTGTGACTCAATGGACTAAGGCACCAGTCACATACACCTGAGCTGAGGGGTTGAAATCCAGCCCGGGCCTGCCAAACAACAAGGCCCGCTGCAACCAAAACCTAGCCGGACGTCGTTGGGGGGGGGGTGCCTGTAGTCCCAGCTACTTGGGAGGCAGAGGCAAGAGACTCGCTTGAGCCCAAGAATTGGAGGTTGCTGTGAGCTGTGATGCCACCTCACTCTATCCAGGGTGACAGCTTGAGGCTCTGTCTCCAA
>CAUYON010111782.1:0-10101 GCA_963573935.1 Arctocebus calabarensis | reverse complement strand
GCCAGGCGTTGTGGCAGGCGCCTGTAGTCCCAGCTACTTGGGAGGCGGAGGCAGGAGACTCGCTTGAGCCCAGGAATTGGAGGTTGCTGTGAGCTATGATGCCACAGCACTCTACCCAGGGTGACAGCTTGAGGCTCTGTCACAAAAAAAAAAAAATAGTATAGCCACTTTGGAAAGTAGGTTAGCTCTCTCCAATATGATTAAATTTACACTTACCATAAGACCCTGCAACTCTCCTTCTTGAAGGCATGTACTCAAGGGAAATGAAAACTCATCTACATAAAGACGTGTACACAGGCCAGATGTAGTGACTCAGTCCTGTAATCCTGGCACTCTAAGAGGCCAAGGAAGGTGGACTGTTTGAGCTCAGGAGTTCGAGACCAGCTTGAATAAGAGTGAGACTTCATCTCTACTAAAAGCAGAAAAACTAGCTGGGTATTGTAGCTAGTGCCTGACGTCCGAGCTACCAGGGAAGCTGAGGCAAAAGAATTGCTTGAGCCTGAGTTTGAGGTTGCTGTGAGCTGTGATAGCACAACACTCTACCTAGGGTAACAAAGTGAGACTCTGTCTCAAAAGAAAAAAAAAAATCCTATACATTAATATTATTTCATGGTAACTTTATTAATAATAGCCCTGAACTGGAAACAACTCAAAATGCATTAGTAATAAATAAATAAATTATAACAAATTGATAATAGACTAGTATACTATTCAGTAATAAAAAGAAACAAATTATTAGTATATGCAACAATGAGTATCAATCTTAAAAGACTGTACCAAGTGAACACAGCCAGACACAAAGTTCATGATGAATGTGTCCATCTGATTTGTCCAGAAAAGGCAAAATACAGTGACAGAAAGTTATCGTTGGTTGGTAAGGGCAGATGAAGGGACATGAAGGACCTTTTGGGGGTGATGAGAATGTGGTGGTAATGGTGGTGAGACTGTGAACACTTGCTAAAACTCAAAAGTAGACACTTAACATAGGTGAATGGTGGATGTTAATGTGTTAACATTAACTTTGTTAATGGTTAATGTTAATTGTGTTTAATACTCAATAAAATTAAAATTTTTTTTTTTTGAGACAAGAGTCTCATTATGTCACCCTCGGTAGAGTGCTGTGTCGTCACAGCTCACAGCAACCTCAAACTCTTGGGCTCTTGCCTCAGCCTCACAAGTAGCTGGGACTATACGTGCCTGCCACGACGCCCAGCTATTTTTTTGTTGCAGTTGTCATGGTTGTTTAACTGGCTCGGCCAGGGTTTGAACCTGCCAGCCAGTGTATATGGCCGGTGCCTAACCACTGAGCCACAGGCGCCACCAAAGTTGATGTTCTTTAAAGGACAACTAATAGTTTCACTCCTTTTCAAGTTTCCAAGGTCTTAGATAATTCCCAAAAGGTCTCAACATCCAATATGCTCTACTTTTGAGGACCTGACCTTGATTTCAATTCCTTCCACGCCTTATGATTCAAAGTGAACATTTTTGAAGTGTAAAACTCTACATTTTGTGAATTCCAAGGCCATGATGATATAAGACCTATGTATATCATCTCCAGCTAAATTATAGATGCAGTCACAAACATTATTTTTTTTTAATTTTAATTTTAATTTTTTTAGAGACAGATTCTCACTTTGTTACCTTTGGTAGAGTGCCAACCTCCAGCTCTTGAGCTTAGATGATTCTCTTGCCTCAACCTCCTGAGTACAGGTGCCCGCCACAATACCCGGATATTTTTTGTTGCAGTTTGGCCGGGGCCGGGTTTGAACCCGCCACCCTCGGTATATGGGTCTGATGCCCTACTCACTGAACCATAGGAGCCGCCCACAAATATTATTTAATCCACTGCAACTTTTCCAGCTTTCTTGCTTTTCTCGTCTCCTCACTAAAAACAATTTACCATAATTGTTTAGTAGCTCACTCATATACAAGGTGATAAAACCCAGTTTCAGGAGATTACAACTTTAGTCAGCAGGTCAGTTTTAAACACTTATAGTTTTTTTGCCAACATCTAACGTAACACACTACATTTTCTACTAAGAATAACAAACATGGTGGCATCCATAGCTCAGTGGGTAGGGCACCGGCCGCATAACACCCAGGCTGGTGGGTTCGAACCCAGCTCAGGCCAGCTAAACAACAATGACAACTGCAACAAAAAAAAATAGCCATGCATCATATCAGGCGCCTGTACTTCCAGGTACTTGGGAGGCTGAGGCAAGAGAATCACTTAAGCCCAAGAGTTTGACATTGCCATGAGTTATGACTCTACAGAACTCAACCAAGGGCGACATAGTGAGACTCTGTTTCAAAAAAAAAAAGAACAACAAACATGTCTCACTATATCAACACTCCCAAAATAATCAAAGGAAAATAAAGCATCCTGCAACCAGGAGAAAAATTAAGTAGAATGGGCTATCTTAACTTTTAGTAGCAATTAGACTTTACAAAATAAACAAAGGCCTTCGGGAAGGGGCTGGCATGTGAATCTCTTGAAATTCAAGAAGGGCTTTCCTGCATATCTACAATTAGCAGTAGATGAGAAATGTACGAAATAGCTCATGGGAATTGCATACAGAGTATAATTAGGACCTTGGGAAAAACCAGGGTTAAGTATTCACTCAGGTATCTCCAAAGAAGATGAAAAAGAACAAGATGGGGAAAGGAGTGTAGGGACATACAGGTTCTGAAATGATGAACCTCTGTATTACCCAAATTATTTTAGAAGATGTAATTTATATTACCCAAATTATTTTATTTTATTTTATTTTTAATTTTTTTGAGACAGAGCCTCAAGCTGTCACCCTGGATAGAGTGCTGTAGCATCACAGCTCACAGCACCCTCCAATTCCTGGGCTCAAGCGAGTTTCTTGCCTCTGCCTCCCAAGTAGCTGGGACTACCGGCGCCCGCCACAACGCCCGGCCATTTTTGGTTGCAGCCATCATTGTTTGGCGGGCCTGGGTTGGATTCAAACCCGCCAGCTCAGATGTAAGTGGCTGACGCCTTAGCCCGTTCAGCCATAGGTGCCAAGCCTACTCAAATTATTTTAAAATTAATCTTGCTCGGTTTGGCACCCGTACCACAGTGGTTAAGGTGCCAGTCACATACATGGAGGGTGGAGGGTTCCATCTCAGCCCGGGGACTGCTAAACAACGACAACTGCAACAACAACAACAACCAAAAAACAGCCGGGCGTTGTGGTGGGCACCTGTAGTCCCAGCTACTCAGGAGGCTGAGATTAGAAAATTGCTTAAGCCCAAGAGTTTGAGGTTGCTGTGAGCTGTGACGCCACAGTCTCTACCAAGGGCAACAGACTCTGTTTCAAAAAAAAATAAAATAATTAATCTTGCTCTACAGCTTCACAGAATCAATATGAGAGATTTCTACTAGCAAAGACAGGCAACAAAAGAACAAACAAAAGAGAAACTGAAACAAAAACTCACAAGTTTTCAATAGACCAGAATACAAACTTGAAACTGCCTAGAAATAAAATGGAATTACATTCAGGACTCATCTTTATCACTGTGGTTTATCTATTGCAATAAAGCAGCATCAGTGTCTTATTTACATGTGAACCCATTTGCCTGGCAAACAAACTGACAAAGGTTGAAGTCTTTTATTCAAGTGCTACATTTTCATAATGATAAGACTGAGGGAAACAAAAGCTAGATGTTTGAGGATTGACTTGGGCTGACACTCACCACAAACTTCTCACCATTCTGCTCCACATGTTTGTATGTGGGGACCGATATGGGCACTGCTTGCTTTTCTGTGTAATCATAGAACGACTGCCCCAGAGAGTCATCACTGGGGTCTAGGTTATCTGCCTCGTGAGGAGGCACAGACAACACTGTCAAGATCAATTCCTTCTCGCCTGCTCGGATCAGGTCCACCACCTGCTTGTGAGTCGCCCCCTCAACATTCACGCCGTTCCTAAGGGGAGAAAGGGAAAAAGACAATCCCATAAACCAGAAGGGTCCAAACACTTTGTATCTCCACCCTCCAGCCCCCACTCCATGGTCACACAGTATGACATAAAGTCAAAGATTAATCTGATTTCAGAAAAGCTGCTTATGTTTTTACAGGTCCTAATGTAAGTAGAAAAAATAGAAATAGGTGAGAAGACCTACCCTTTCTCTCCTAGAATCCCACGCACAGCTTCAGGAAAGCACATGGGAAAAGAGGGAAAGCTAAGGAGGAAACGAAGCTTTTTAAGCTAAATAGTCCAATTTCCTCATCTTAAATAAGCATGTATACAACACAAAGTGGCTTTTCACAATCCTACCACTCGAACTGTACTTTGTCCTTTTTAAACCTCATGGGAAGTCTGTTAAAAGAAAACTTCACAGCTGGGCACAGTGGCTCATGCCTGTAATCCTGGCAGTCTGGGAGGCAGAGGCAGGTAGATTGCTTGAGCTCATGAGTTCAAGACCAGCCTGAGCCAGAGTGAGATCCTGTCTCTAAAAATAGCTGAACGTCAAGGTGGGCATCTGTAGTCCCAGCCTGTAGTCCTAGGCAAGAAGATCGCTTAAGCCCATGAGTTTCAGGTTGCTATGAGCTGTGATGGTACAGCACTCTCCAGAGGGTGACAAAATGAGACACTGTCTCAAAAAAAAAAAAAAATAGAAACTTCACAAAATGCATTGGCTTAATTTGCAAATAGAGACTCAAAAAAAGTTGTGACTCAAGATAATTCCTTTATGTTTATATCTAATTTCTCCTCATATCCTCAACTTAGTCAACTTAATTTTCCTTTATGCCAAGTTTCATTACTTTGGGAATCAAATGGTATTAATCAGAGGAGCTGGGTGCGGTGGCTTACGCCTATAATCCCAGCACTCTGGGAGGCAGAGGCACACGGATCATCTGAGCTCACTGGATCGAGACCAGCCTGAGCAAGAGCGAGACCCTGTCCCTAAAAGTAGCCAGGTATTGTGTCGGGTGCCTGTCGTCCCAGCTACTCAGGAGACTGAGGAAAGAGAATCACTTAAGGCCAAGAATTTAAGGTTGCTGTGAGCTGTGATGCCACTGCACTTTATGGGGGGTGACAAAGTAAAACTCTGTCACAAAAATAAATAAATAGAGTGGTGCCTGTGCCTCAGTGGCGCCAGCCCCATATACTGAGGGTGGCGGGTTCAAACCTGACCCTGGCCAAATTGCAACAAAAAATAGCTGGGCGTTGTGGCAGGCGCCTATAGTCTCAGCTACTCAGGAGGCTGAGGCAAGAAAATTGCCTAAGCCCAGGAGTTGGACGTTGCTATGAGCTGTGATGCCACGGCATTCTACTGAGGGCAATAAATTGAGACTCTTGTCTCTACAAATAAAATAAATGAATAAATAAATAAATGATATTAATCTTTATCCACACTAGTTTCCTCTATCACTTGTTTTTTTTAAAAGGCAAGGTGATTACCTCTCTAAAATCTCATTATCTGACCTAACTTCTTTTCTTCTAATCACTTCAATTAACCACTTCAAGATTTTACTTTTTCCTGCTCTGTGCTGCCTCACTTAAAGCCCTATGTGATCAGGTCAATCTAAAACACATAAACCAAAGGTTATATAACAAATCAACCTACACATTTTCCATACTTGTTTTATTGTGTATAAAAAGCTAAAATAAGTAAAGCTCCAAGGTTTAGATGAACGATAATTTTGTCAAGAAAGATGCTGACTTTCACAAAACTCACTTGGCAAACAGAACCACCTTCCCAAAATGCTGACTGAGCCTGCTGTTTCAGCAAAAACTACTGGGCAACTGTCCTACCTCCCATGGCCAACCCAAGAGTTAGGAAATGAACACCTGGCCACTAATCAATTTAATATTTAAAGTTTATCTACCCTTTAGAGTTAATTTATTTTTCAGTCTTTTTCCAAATCATTAGGGTTTTCCTTCCTGAAAATGATGCTAACTTTACTTACAAACCTTCCATAAACTTTCAGTCACTGAAACATCATTTATATAAACAGAACAGACAGGAGATCACCCAGCTATCCTCTTTTCTTAGTTAGGGTTTTTAGGGTTTAACAATCTAGCCAGTAAATTCAGCGCTCTTACCATTTCAAAACTTAAAAGTCTAACATATACAAAAAAAAAAATCAATAATTTTACAACAAGCTAGCTATAGAAGAAAACAAAGAACCCTCTCCACTGGTGGAAATTTAACCTTTTTATTCAAATTAGTCAGACTCTGTCTCAAAAAAAAAAAGGAATATGTAGTCTCCAAAAAGACTCAGAAACTATTGCTTTCAATATACGCCCCACCCACGGAGGGGTGTTTTTGGTTTTTGTTTGTTTGAGACAGCATCTCACTCTGTTGACTCTATGGCTAGAATGCCATAGTGTCAGGCTAGCTCACAGTACCCTCCAACTCTTGGGCTCAAACTGTCCTCCTGCCTCAGCCTCCTGAGTACCTTGGGACTACAGCATTCCATGAAGTTTGGCTAGTTTTTCTATTTTTACTATGTAGGTTATTTACTTATTTATTTATTTAAATAAGAATCTCACTCTGTTGCCCTGGATAGGGTGCCATAATTTCATCATATCTCATGGCAACCTCAAACTCCTAGGCTCAAGCAATCTTTCTGCCTCAGTTTTTCTATTTGTAGTAGAGATGGGGTCAAACTCTTGAACTCCAGCAATCCTCCTGCCTAGGCCTCTCAGAGTAATAGTTATAGGCCTGAGCCACCATGTCTGGCCCACCCAGTTTTCAAATAAATGCTACTTGGGTCACTCTCAAAAATAATCTTTGAAGCTGGGCACAGTGGCTCACACCTGAGCTCACGAGTTCAGGACCAGCCTGAGCAAGAGCTAGACCATCTCTAGTAAAAGTAGAAAAGATAGTTGGGCTAGGTGGCAGATACTGTAGTCCTAGCTACTTAGGAGGCTGAAGAAGGAGGATCACTTGAATCCAGGAATTTGAGGTTGCTGTGAACTATGATGATGCCAGGGCACTCTACCAGGGTGACAGAGTGAGACTCTGTCTCAAAAAAAAAAAAAAAAAAAAAGCCTTGAGAATTGCCAGAAGAACTTCAGGAAGGCTTACACCAAGAGCAGCTAAGAAGCAAGGACACATACTGAGGTTTCACTTCTTTGGCTATCATCCCAAAAACTTCTTTAAAAAAGAAAGAGGAGGCTTGGCGCCTGTGGCTCAGCGGGCTAAGGCGCCAGCCACGTACACCTGAGCTGGCGGATTCGAAACCAGCCTGGGCCAGCCAAACAACAATGACGGCTGCAACCAAAACAAAAATAGCTGGGCGTTGTGGCGGGCGCCTGTAGTCCCAGCTACTTGGGAGGCCAAGGCAGGAGACTCGCTTGAGCCCAGGAATTAGAGGTTGCTGTGAGCTGTAATGCCCTGACACTCTACCCAGGGCGACAGCTTGAGGCTCTGTCTCAAAAAAAAAAAAAAAAAGAAAGAGGAAAAAACTTCCAGTGTCATATCCTAAACATACTCACTATTATTTATCTGGCTCAACTACAGAAGGAATGCTACACATTTCACAACTTAATACAAAGAGGGAAATTCCTTTGTTCTTCAGAATATGAAATGAGGTTCAGCAAAAAATCCCATGACATCTGATTCAGAAAAACAGCCCCCCCTTCCACAAGAATTAAGAGGTCTTCACTGTCATAAAACTGTTTCATGATATACTCCTTCCCACAAGAATGCTACTATACACACACTAGGCTCAAATTAGGTGTAGCTCAATAGTTTATACAAATCTGACAGAAATAAATGGAAAATACAAATTTGCAACAAAAGGAAAACTTTCAGTAGTACAGAGTTTGGGTTCAAAGCATGACTTTGGGAGTCAAACAGGCATGGGTTTGAATACCAACTGTACCACTTAACAGTTGAGACCTTACATAAATCACTCCATCTAAGCCTCAATGTTCTAACCCATATGATGGAGCTAATGGAATTGTTGTAAAAACAAAAATGAGATGAAGCTTTAGTCCAGAACATGGTAACAAACTCATAAATGATAGCTATTTGTGTTGTAGTGTTTATAACAATTAGGCCCACAGGTTGGTAGTCTTTTGGCCTCCCTGATAATGTAAATCCTTTCTACCATCAATTTCCCTTGCCTTTCTTCTGTCTTTGTGACATAATCTAGATGGAATTCATTTGAAAGTAAATGATAATGGCTCGGCGCCTGTGGCTCAAGTGGCTAAGGCGCCAGCCACGTACACCTGAGCTGGAGGGTTCAAATCCAGCCAGGACCTGCCAAACAACAATGATGGCTGCAACCAAAAAATGGCCAGGTGTTGTGGCGGGCGCCCGTAGTCCCAGCTACTTGGGAGGCAGAGGCAGGAGACTCGCTTGAGCCCAGGAATTAGAGGTTACTGTGAGCTGTGTTGCCACAACACTCTATCCAGGGTGACAACTTGAGGCTGTGTCTCAAAAAAAAAAAAAAAAAGGAAGTAAATGATCAGGCCCTCATTCAATGATAATGGAGGTTCACAAGATAGCCACCTTCACCCTGCTAAGTCCCCTATCACACAAAAAAGTACCTACTGCCCAGTGGGGCCTACCAATCTATGCTTCCTCCATAAAGAAAGGTCATAGCTTAAATACATTATTGAAAAAATTCAGGTTGCTGTGAGCTGTGATGTCATAGCACTCTCTCCAGGGTGACAGATTGAGGCTCTGTCTCAAAAAAAAAACTCAACAGGGGCTCGGCACCCGTAGCTCAGTAGGGTGCCAACCACATAACACTGAGGCTGGCAGGTTCGAGCCTGGCATGGACCTACTAAACAACAATGACAACCCACCCAAAAAATAGCCGGCGTTGTGGTCGGCACTTACAGTCCCAGCTACTTGGGAGGCTGAAGCAAGAGAAATGCTTGAGCCCAAGAGTTTGAGGTTGCTTTGAGCTGTGACACCACAGCACTCTACCAAGGGCAACATAGTGGAGATTGAGATAGTAGAGATTTTGAGATTCTGTCTCAAAAAAAAAAGAAAGAAAGAAAGAAAGAAAATTCAACAGATATGTGATTAAGCAAATGAAACAAATGTCAATTACAGAACCTAGGTGGTAGATATATAAATATTCACTGTACAATTGTATCAACTTTTCTGTATGTTTGATATTTTTCATAATAAAATGAAGGAAAAAATGAAGGCTGCCAAAAATTCTAACAACCCACAAATATGACCAAAATTTTGTTTCCTTAGGCAATTAGAGGATACCTAATTCATGTTTTAAGCATTGCAAAGAGACACTTAGTAATTTTAATAAAATGTTCAATTTTACGTAAGACCAAATTTGGCCCCAATGCAGAGGCCTTAAGCTAGCTTATGGGACTGGCTTCGAATAAGACGTCTTCTATTCAACCAGAGTCACCCATCTGGGGAAAATGCAAAGCTAATACAAGCACTCCCAACGAGTAGGAGAAAAAGCTCTAGTCCGAATCTGTATGCTGCTTGTGAAGAAAGCTGTATATAAGAAAAACTAGGTACGTCACATATGCACCACAGCATGGAGTTATTCTACTTGTAAACAGAATACTATTTTGACTCCCCTGTGATAGGCAACAAAGTAATTCAAGGGTAATTAGTCCCTCAGAAGCAGTCCATTAAAAATAAACAATGAATTTCTACAACTGCAAGCAATAAGACAGACATTTCGATTTTACACAATTAAAACACAATGGCTACACACCCACAAGAATGGCTAAAATTTTTTTTTTTTTTTGAGACAGAGCCTCAAGCTGTCACCCTGGACAGAGTGCTATGGCATCACAGCTCACAGCAACCTCCAATTCCTGGGCTCAAGCAAGTCTCTTGCCTCCGCCTCCCAAGTAGCTGGGACCACAGGCGCCCCCCACAACGCCCGGCCATTTTTTGGTTGCAGCTGGCATTGTTGTTTGGCGGGCCGGACTGGATTCGAACCCGCCAGCTCAGGTGTACATGGCTGGTGCCTTAGCCCGTTGAGCCACAGGCGCGGAGCCAATTTTTTTTTTTTTTGAGACAGAGCCTCAAGCTGTCACCCTGGATAGAGTGCTGTGGCATCACAGCTCACAGCAACCTCCAATTCCTGGGCTCAAGTGAGTCTCTTGCCTCTGCCTCCCAAGTAGCTGGGACTACAGGCGCCTG
>CAUYON010111780.1:0-29378 GCA_963573935.1 Arctocebus calabarensis | reverse complement strand
CAGCAACAAAGAGACCTACTTATATATGTATCTGAAGACCAAGATTTACCAGGGCAAAATCTAGAAAATGGGCTAAAGTGGTAAGATCCCAAATACCACTATCATAAAAATAATCAATTTCTATCTTTCTGTCTTCCTTCTGCTGCGTAAGGAACCGAAGATGTCAAATAGTGAACTGTTCTGTCTGGGCCAACCATGAAATCTTTAAGAACACATAGATATATTCCCTGTTATTCTTTCAGGGCATTATTTTACATATTAAAAAAAAAAAACTTCAAAAATAAAAATAAGAGTTATTTAGCTTCGTGAATATTTTAAAGTAAAGTTTCTTGAATTTCTGTGATGAACTCTTCAAGCAATTTAACTTTTCAAACAGAGTCATCACTCAAAAGTCCCTTTGACATGGGATCTATCCCACAGTTACAGAGCGGCTTCCTCCTTTGTTGAATGTGAGAGTAGCTCTTTGTTCCTTCAGGATCCCAAACCGCTCATTCAAAGTCATCCCTGTCTAGAAAAAAAGAAAAAAAAATTAACAATTCAACTAAAAGCCACATTTGGATTAGAATTATGTGATCTTATGATTAACAGTAATTAACAATATCTAATGTTTTGTAAGTATTTAGGCTTATGACCTCATTTAATCCTAACGAAAACTATATGAAATAGGCAGTTAGGCTTGGAGAAGTTAGTTGCCAGCAGTTCCAGAATTAAAACTGGGTAGTCTGAGAAGGCCTTCCTAATCACTTTAAAGCCTACATTATACTCTATATAAAACACATATATACTATAGTGCCTACAAGTCATAGACTGAAAGATGCCCCATCTGAATTATTTTCAGGTTCTGCAAACACTGCCACCAACTCTAGTGATGCCTCTGATAAAAGGAAGTGTTTAGACTTCTGAATATTTTGAAACAAATTTTTTAAAATTTCTGTTCACCATAGAAATTAAAATCAAATTCAAACAAAAATATATATTTTTTATTAACTAATAGAAGTGTTCCCAAATTATACTTCATTTCTCAAGGGAGAGGGAAGTAGCAACAGTAACAAAATAAAAATAAGCAAAATAAATTTGGTCAAATTTCTACGCATACTTCATTTCCTCCATTCTAGGTTTTTATTTCAATGAATACCAAAAATATGTGACAAAATCTAACACCCATTCCTGGTAACAATTCTCAGCAGATCAGGAGAAAGGAGTTCCCTCAATTAGACAAAGGGAATCTGTGAAAAATCAATGGCTAACATCATACTAAATGGTGAAGCATTTAATGTTTTCTCCTCAGGCTTTGGAATAAGGTACACATTGATGCATATATCTCACTGGTTCAATTCAACATTGTAGTGGGATTCTAAGCCAACATAATAAAGCAAGAAAAAAAAGACTTTAAAGCAATTTGGCAGTTCCCTCAAAAGATTAACAAAATGACTTACCACATGACCTAGAAATTCTACCCCTCGGTATTTGCCAAAGAGAAATGAAAAAATATGCTCACATAAAACCTTGCACACAAATGTTCAGAGCAATATTATTTATAATAGTCAAAGAGTAAAACAACCCAAATGTCTATCAGGTTATAAATGAATAAGATGTGGCATATACATATGATGAACACTATTCAGCAATAAAGAGAAATAAAATACTGATATAATATGGATGAACCTTGAAAACATTATGCTAAGTCAAATAAGTCAGTCATAAAGATCATATATGAACCAACTTATATGAAATGTCAAACAAGCAATCTACAGAGATAAAAGTTGTTTTTTTTTTTTTTGGAGACAGATTCTCACTATGTTGTGCTCTGTACAGTACTGTGGCATCACAGCTCACAGCAACCTCAAACTCCTGGGCTCAAGGATTCTCTTGCCTCAGCCTCCCAAGTAGCTGGGACTATAGATGCCCACCACAACGCCTGGCTATTTTTTTTGTTGTTGTTGCAGTTGTTTAGCTGGCCCAGGCTGGGTTTGAACCTGCCACCCTCCGTGGATGTGGCTGGTGCCATAACCACTGTACTATGGGCACCGAGCCAGATGAAAGTATGTCTAGGTTTGGAGGAGAGTTAGGATACCCTGTTTAATTCTCTATATAACAAATGTTTTGTTAACTAAAATATTCTCAATGAATGACGCTAGGAAATACAAAGAACTTTTCTTTTTACCTGTTTTCCAACACTATTTATGTCAAATTGTAGGGGGACACCTTTAGGAATTTTCTTTACATCAGATTGCTCCCGTTTTGTTAAGAATGAAGGTACAGCAGTACGAGTTAATCGTGGTTTCTGAGGTCTGTTAGAAAAAATATTAAAATTATCAGAGCAGCTTAATCAAAAGAAGAAAAATTACTTAGTACTTAAGAATCCTGACTTATATACATGTTTAAATGTACTAGGCTATTTTTTGTTCTCATATAATTACCTGACTCTTGACTAATTGCTCTAGAGACTAAATACATAATTGTTCACAGAATACCTCTTTAAGCAGACCTATGAACTTTTCAACAATTTTGAATGACTGGTTATTTCCAAATCTTGATCTTCTAAAATAAAGCAACTTCTGAAGTCTTAGAAAGAGCCATCCTAGGCTGAGCGTGGTGGTTCATGCCTATAATCCTAGAACTCTGGGAGGCCACAGCAGGTGGATTGCCTGAGCTCACAAGTTCGAGACCAGTCTTCGCCAAAGCAAGACCTCATCTCTAAAAAATAGCCAGACGTTGTGTGTGTGTGTGGGGGGGCACCTGTAGTCCGAGCTACTTGGGAGGCTGAGGCAGAATCACTTGAGCCCAAGAGTTTGAGGTTGCTGTGAGCTATGATGCCATAGCACTCTTCCAAGGGCAACAAAGTGAAACTCTGTCTCAAAAAAAAAAAAAAAATCCCCTACATTTTTTTCATTTGCTCCATAAATTTATAAGGTTTATAATGCAACAAATACAATGAAAGGATTAATTAAATCAAGCTCATCAAGATAAAATAATTAACACTTGTTTTTTTTTTTTTGAGACAGAGTTTCACTTTTTCACTCTTGGTAGAGTGCCATGGCATCATTGCCCACAGCAACCTGAAACTCTTGGGCTCAAGCAATTCTCCTGCCTCAGCCTCCCAAATAGCTGAGACTACAGGTGCCTGCCACAACGCCTGGCTATTTTTAGAGACGGGGTCTTGCTCTTGCTCAGGCTGGTCTCTAACCTCAGAGCTCAGGCAAACCACCTGCCAAGGCTTCCCAGAGTGCTAGGATTACAGGCATGAGCCACTGTGCCTGGCCCCACTATGAAGACTTTAAAGAGAAGGGAAGTCGGTATGGTCTGAAAAGTAAAGACATTCAAAATGTTACTACGGAAGGGGGAAAATAGTAGTACGAAGTAAACTCATGAAACTACATATTGTTATACATGCACAGCATTTTTTTTAAAGTAAAAACATTTTAAAAATTGCTAAAAGTGGTTACTTGGGGCTACAGAACCAGAAATCAAAAGAGCTTTCACTTTTATTTATTTATTTATTTTTTGAGACACAGTCTTACTTGGTCACCCTCAGTAGAGTACGGGGTGTCTTACTTCATGGCAACCTCAAACTCTTGAGTTCATCCTCATTCAGCCTCCCAAGTAGCTGGGATTACAGGCTCCTGCCACAATACCTGGCTATTTTATAGACACAGGGTCTCACTCTTGCTCAGGCTGGTCTCGAACTTGTGAGCTCAGGCAATCTACCTACCTCAGCCTCCCAAGTGCTGGGATAACAGGCGTGAGCCACCATGCCTGGCCCTATTTATTTATTTATTTTGAGATAGAGTCTTGCTCTTTTGCCCTGGGTAGAGTATAGTGGCATCATGACAACTCACTGCAACTTAAAAAAGTCTTGGGCCCAAGCAATCCTCCTGCTTTAGCCTCCCACAGGAGCACACCACCATACCCAGCTAATTTTTCTATTTTCTCTAGAGACAGAGTCTCACTATGTTACTCAGGCTGATCTTGAACTCCTGGCCTCAAGTAATCCTCTTACTTCAGCTTCCCAAAGTGCTAGAATTAGAGGTGTGAGCTAACATCACACTTAGCTAAACCTTTAATTTTACACTATACTATTTCCATTTTGTATCACAAGTATTATTTTTATACTTGCATCTCAGTTTTCTCCTAATTTGGACATCATACTCTAAACAGAAATCCAGTATTTTTCTATTATCTTATATATTAAGAGGTTACAGTTTTTTGCAAAAAGAAAGAAAAGACTTACGCTGGGCACTGCACTGCTCCAGGATTGTCAATGGACACAGTCAAAATTCCTCCATTGGTGGTAGAAGTTCGCCATCTAGTTACCCAAAACCCCCCCAAAATTTCATTCAAGTGTTAGTTTATAAATTCTATGTATATTTCACCTAAAAATATACATTTTAAAAGTAGCTATTACTTTTCTTTAACTTAAAAAAATAGATACCTGAACATCATCATAATATAATGAATCTGCATCTTGGGTCTAGGTCCTGGGCACCTGAATTTATTTATTAAATACTTTTCATTGTAATAGATACATACACATTTAAAAAAATCAAATGGTACAGAAAGGCTTCTAATGAAAAGCAACAGTCCTTCATCCCACTCTTCTCCCTACCCAGAGACAACATTTTTAACTTTTCTTGTTTTTATTGCTTGGTTACTTCCAATTCACTAAAAAAGATGCTTACGTAGTAAAATCTTCCTGCAACAAATAAAGATTTAGCTCATCACACTATCCTCCTACCTACCTCCAAACATTTTGATGGTCATATCAACTACTTAACTTCCACTGTAACTATACTTAAATCTCTATTTCTTTCAGTAGTGTTTCTTGACTCTTCCCTACATGTATGAAAGGATAATACCTCTGTTCCAGCCCTTCCACCTCTTCTCTCACTTTGTACTTCCTACATTTTGTCACTTATTTTTATATTTATGTGAGTCAAAAATTGACATTTATACATATTATAGTCTGTTCTGAAATGAACTATTTTATGCTTTGTCTACAGGTTCTCAAAGTTCAAAACAAAAATTTAAATTATTATATCTCAATTAAGTAAATATTATTCACTGAAGCAGCAAATAAGCTATGATTATTATTTACTTCCTAACAGTTTCTAATGTAATGACCCTTGTGCTAAAGAATACTGCTGGCATCAGGTTCAAAGTTTTGTTTCTTACACTCCAATTGTTCAAAATCATGCCCCACTGCAGTTGGCATCATATGTGAACCATGACCATGTTTTACAATCAGCCCTCCCTATCTGCAGATTCTACAATGGTGGAGTCAACCAAAATCAGAGGGTCGACTGCAGGGGACCCTTGAGCATCAGAGGATTTTATTATCTTTGCTGGTCCTAGAACAAATCCCCCACAGATATGGAGGACCAATTGTGTATGTTTTGTTTTCCAAAAGTAGTCATAGGGCGGCACCTGTGGCTCAGTGAGTAGAGTGCTGGCCCAATATACCAAGGGTGGCAGGTTTAAACCAAGCCCCGGTCAAAAAGAAAGCCAGACGTCGTAGGGGGTGCCTGTAGTCCCAGCTACTCAGGAGGCTGAGGCAAGAGAATCGCCTAAGCCCAAGAGCTGGAGGTTTCTGTGAGCTGTGATGTCACAGCACTCTACCGAGGGCAACAAAGTGAGACACTATCTCTAAAAAAAAAAAGTAGCCATAATTTTAACAGTTTAATCTCAAAACCTCATCACAATGATGGAATTAGAATGTCACAACTAACATTGGGAAGTGCAACCATTAATAGATAAAAATACAGTTTTAAGATTTTTTTGTAAGATGAAGGAATCAAAAGTTATGTGAAAGGCTCACTGCCTGTAGCACAGTGGTTACAGTGCTGGCAGCATACATCCAGGCTGGTGGGTTCCAACCCAGCCGGGCCAGTTAAACAACAATGACAACTGCAACAACAACAAAAAACTTGCCAGGTGTTGTGGTGGGCACCTGTAGTCCCAGCTACTTGGGAGGCTGAGGCAAGACAATTGCTTAGCCCAAGAGTTTGAGGTGGCTGTGACCTATGACACCACAGCACTATACTGAGGGAAAAGTAATGAGACTATCTCAAAAAAAAAAAGTCATGTGAAAGGAAAAAATACTCTATTGTTTTTAAAGTTCTTACAAATTTTCCAAAAGCTCTATTGGATTGTCTTCTTTTTTTTTGTGGTTTTTGGCCAGGGCTGGGTTTGAACCCGCCACTTCTGGCATATGGGGCCAGTGACCTACTCCTTTGAGCCACAGGTGCTGCCTCTATTGAATTGTCTTCTATTTATTCTCTAAATAGGTTCATTTGTACAAAAACAGTCATAGCCAAATATATAAAATAAAGAAAATGAAGAATGAAAAAAGAAAAAGAAAAAGCTTGTTTCTTTAAAATGGAATAGCAATTAAAAAAATAAGAGTAAATTACTTGGGGCTAAAATGTTACAACACAATATTGACAGGTGAAAATTCAAAGAATTTTGGAAAAAAATAAAAAACAAAAGATGACTTATTTATTTCAGGCTCAATTTCTTTTCTTTTCTTTTTTTTTTTTTCCTGCAGTTTTTGGCCGGGGGCTGGGTTTGAACCCACCACTTCTTTTCTTTTTAGAGGCAAGTCTCACTATGTTGCCCAGGCTGGAGTGCAGCAGCTATTCACTGGCACTACCACTGTACACTACAGCCTGAGCTCCTGGGCTCAAGTCTCAAACAGCCAGGACTATAGGCTTGTATCACCATGCCTGACTTTCTGGCTCAATTTTATTTTGGGTTTCATCTGATTTCTTTTGGACCGGGGTACATGGTAATTTTGGTAGTTAGTACTTCAGAATATTTGAAATGACATCTTGAAAAACAAATTGAAACTTACTGACGAGTTCTCTTTGCTACTACATCGTCTAGCAGTTGTTCTGTGTTCAACTGGGCCTGAACCTGAAGGGAAAAAAATAAAGCAGTAGATCCCAGAGAAAGCAGAGGATTTGAATCCAAAGAGATATCCTGCTCTGTAACTTTATAACCCATTGTGGTGTGTGGATATATGCAGGAAAGAAGCCTGTGCTAGTCTATCAAAACCTCTTGATTGGAGTTCCTATATTAGAATAAGTGGCAAATACAAGTTTATTGCTAAATAACATGCTAAATTCTTGTAAGACACTGCTATGGAAGGCAACAAAAGACACGAGATCTATATATACATATAGCAAAACTGTAACAGAAAGAATTAATCTAGTGTCATATTCTCTATACCCCAAACCTCATCCTACCTACGATTAATGATCACTAAAGATGGGTGCTTGGGATCCTCTATGAATAAAAAGAAACCACCAAGATTTTTTTTAATACCTTCAGGCCTCTCCTGAAAAGAAAAGTTGCCTGACGAGTATCTTTCTGATGGCTTAATTTATTTCCACTCCTGGTAAAATTAGCTGGCATGTTACTTCTGTAACAAAAACACATACATCATGAATAATCTGAGCTACTTTCACACATTTTAAGAAAAAATAAGCAAAAATTGTTACATTCATAAGCTTAAAAACTTGAGCTGAACTTTGAATTATTTCATTATTTACATGAAGATTTGATCTCCCTCTGTTTCTTGCTAATTTAGAATTAAACTTCTAAATATTCAACTTTCTAATATCCCACACGTAAGATATATTCTAAAGACATTAAAATTCACATTTTTAGTGTTTTTCCTAAATTTGGTAAAAACATAAATTTATAGATTTATGGGATTAGTACAAAGAAAACCATACCTAGACACATTAATAGTGAAACTGAAAAACAAAAATAAAGAGGAAGACTTGAAAAATAATATATCCTCCAGCTTTCTCTTCCTCCTCACTCAGAAATCTTTATATATTAATGTAAATCACAGAAAATCTTAAATATTCTTCCACTCCTTTATTTATTTTTGAGACAGTCTCACTTTGGTCTCAAACTCTTTAGTTCAAGCAATCGACCTGCCTCAGCCTCCCTGAGTGCTAGGATTCCAGACGTGAGTTACCCACCACTTGTGCCCCACTCCTTGTTTTAAAGAGAGAGTTTCACTCTGTTGTCTAGGCTGGAGTACAGCAGCATGGTCATATAGGTCCCTGTAGCCACAAATTCCTAGGCTCAAGTGATCCTTATGCCTCAGCCTCCAAAATAGTTGAGACTACAGGCAAGTATCACCACTCCTGGCTAATGTTTTTTCATTTATTTAAAAGTAAATTTTTATTTATTTATTTTGTTTGTTTGAGACAGAGCCTCAAGCTGTCACCCTGGATAGAGTACTGTGGCATCACAGCTCACCGCAACCTCCAATTCCTGGGTTCAAGCAAGTCTCCTGCCTCTGCCTCCAAAGTAGCTGGGACCACAGGCGCCCGCCACAACACCCAGCCATTTTTTGGTTGCAGCCGTCATTGTTGTTTGGTGGGCCTGGGCTGGATTCGAACCTGCAAGCTCAGGTGTACGCCTTAGCCTGTTGAGCCACAGGCGCCGAGCCTCTTTTTTTTTTTTTTTAAAGAGGACAGGGTCTCACTATGTTGTCCAGGATTTTTAACTCCTTTCCTCAACAGACCCTCCTGCCTTGTCCTCCCAAATTGGCGAGATTACAGGTATAAGCCACTGTACACGGCTCTATCACAAGTTTTTTTTTTTTTTGAGACAAAGTCTTACTCTATCACCCATAGTAGAGTGCCATGGCATCTTAACTCACAGGAACCTCAAACTCTTGGGCTCAAGTGATCTTCTTGCCTGAGCCTCCCAAGTAGGTCTACAGACATCTGCCACAACATCCAGCTAGTTTTTCTATTTTTAGTAGAGACAAGGTCTTGCTTTTCCTCAGGCTGGTCTTGAACTCGTGAGCTCAAGCAATCCACCTGCCTTGGCCTCCCAGAGTGCTAGGATTATAGGTGTGAGCCACCGTGCCCAGCCACCCAGATTGTTTTATAAACTATCTTCTTTTGTCGAGGGCAGGTGACTCACACTTATACTCTTAGCACTTTGGGAAACTAAGGTAGGTAGAATGCTTGGACTCAGAAGTTTGAGACCTGCCTGAGCAAGAGTGAGACCCTGGGTCCACTAAAAAATAAACTACCATGGGTGACAGAGTCAGACTCTCTCAAAAAAATAAAAATAAAAAATAAATAAATAAATCTTCCTTAAGATATGAATAAATGGCACTTGAAACTGAGTAAGAAAAATTCACTGTTTGTAAGCTTCCTTAGTCTACTTTATCCCTACACAGAACAGAATGCCTTAACAATAGGTCATTTGAGGTTTTTTTTGACATAGGGCCTCAGCTGTCACCCAGGTGGGAATACAGTGGCATCATCTTAGTTACCTGCATCCTTTAACTCCTGAGCTCTAGCATTTCTCCTGCCTCAGCCTCCTGAGTAGCTGAAACTATACACACACATCATAGTACCCAACCTATGAGTCATAATTTTTAAGTTTTTGCTATGCCTTTCACAATTTAGTATAAGAATAAGCTTAAGATACATCCATAATGGGTGGCGCCTGTGGCTCAAAGGAGTAGGGAGCCAACCCCATATGCCGGAGATGGCTGATTCAAACCCAGGCCTGGCCAAAAACTGCAAAAAAAAAAAAAAAAAAATTCCATGAAGAAATCTTTTTTTTTGAGACACAGTCTCAAGCTATCGCCCTGGGTAGAGTACTGTGGCGTCACAGCCCACAGCAACCTCAAAATCCTAGTCTCAAGTGATTCTCTTGCCTCAGCCTCCCAAGTAGCTGGGATCACAGGCTGCCACAATGCCCACCCACTCTTTGGTTGTAGCTGTCATTGCTGTTTGGCATGCCGGGGCCAGATTTGAACCCAACAGCTCCAGTGTATGTGGCCAGTGCCCCAGCCGCTGAGCCACAGGTGCTGAGCTGAAGAATTCTTTCTTTCTAGTTTGCTAGAAAATTCTAGTTTGCTTTTTCCACAAATAACATATATCATCATTCAGTGTTCTAGTGAGATCCATCCAGATTGAATAACAAATTCAGCTTTCAGGATTTCCAATTTTTAATAATTTTGAGTGAAGTGTTAAGATTTTTACTAAAATAAGCCAGGTGTGATGGTGTATGCTTTTAGTTCCAGTTACTTAGGAGGCTATGGGGGGAGGATTGCTTGAGGCCAGGAATTCAAAACTAGCTTGGGTAATAGAGCAAGAGCCCATCACAAATAAAAAGGCAAACCACAGGGTGGCACCTATGGCTCAAGGAGTAGGGCGCTGGTCCCATATACCAAGGGTGGCAGGTTCAAGCCCGGCCCCAGCCAAAACTGTGGGGAAAAAAATAAATAAAAAGCAAACCACAAAACAAAGATTTTTATCAAAATTATCAGCTTTTGCAATTTTACTGTATATGTCAAAGAAACAGGGTGATGCTCTTTAAATAGTTTATATCAGTTAAATTCATCAATAACACTGTATCTAAGAAATATGGAAGTTGTTAAAGAATGCTTCCATGTTGCATGTTCAGATAGCTATCCCAAAAATCTCTTGAAAATGACCAGGTAACTAGAAGAATCACTGCAAATCCATTCTATGAAACACCTAGTGAAAGAGGTATTTATTTTCACACAATAACGCATTCTTGTCTTATTTGAGTACTTACTTTCTGTTTAACTGGTTAGGTCTCTTGAGAACTGCCACTGGTTTCCTTTGCACTTCATTTTGTCTCAGAAGGTTTCCTTTCCTTTTTAACACTGGAAAATATCGTTCTATATTCTTTCAAAAGGCAAGAAACTATGTTAATCAGATTTTTTTTTTTTGCTATATACTCTACTAAAATAAACATTCTAAGGTGGAATGAATAGGGATTGACAACTGCTTGGATCAGTAGATGAGGGAGATTAAGAAACTAAAACAACTTAAAAATCTCCAGTCTAAGTGATTGAAAAGATGAAAATCACATGATACTTAAAACACTTAAGGTAGGTGCTGTGGAAGAGCCACAGATGATAAGGACATAGGGTTCTAGAGCTCAAGAGAAGAATCAGAGAGCTAGAAATGCATTTTAGGGAATAATTCATACAAAAATGATTTTTGATACTAAGTGAAGAGATAAAAAGGCCAAGTTCCAAAACAAATGTGTGAAAAAGAAAAAATGGGAGGTTATGAGAATAAAGAAGCTGGAGTAGAAGTGGTTAAAGGAAAAAAAGAAAAATTCAATATCATAATAAACACAAGTACATGAAATGTATACTTTTTCTTCCTCTACATATATAAATTAAATCCATCATTAAAGGCTGCTTTCCATATACTCTATGGAGACTTCTCTAAAGTCCTTTAAAATATGCACCATATCTTATACTTCATGTGGATTTCCCTATTATTTTAAGAACATGAGAAGTGCTTCATAAATATCCACTGACTCAATACAATAAAAACATAAAAGTCTTCATTTTTACAAATATTTTGAAAAGTAGTAAATGTTGTAGTTTGGCTGGGGCGGGGATTGAACCCGCCCCAGCCAAACTACTTATTATACGGGGCTGGCGCCCTACTCACTGAGCCAGAGGCACCACCCTAGAAAAGTAGTAAATGTAAAAACAAGGACAAAGATTATCAAGACCATGGGCACAAAGCTGTGAAATCAGACTAATAACTCATTCCAAACTTTTCACCATGCCGTAACTCCAAGGAACATTTGATAACTAAGTAAGAGAGCTCCTTCCATGATGCTATTGTCACATGTAATTTTCCTTCAACGTAACTGCCATGTTATAATCATATAATGTTATTATAAATTAATATAATTGTAATGTTTATCTTCTCCACTTGACTTGCTTTCTCTATGCAGACAGGCATTTCTATTGAGTTTACTGCAGAATCCTTTGCACCTTGGATACAATGGTTACACATTTGTTGATGAATACATATAAAAGAACTACAATAATCCATTAATATATGGTGTATGCATACTTCATAAGTCTAAGGTTTGTATGTGTGTGATTGTGTGTTTTTTGTTTGTTTGTTTTTATTTTTTTGAGACAGAGTCTCAAGCTATTGCCCTGCGTAGAGTAGCTACTGCAATAGCTCACAGAAACCTCCAACTCTGGCTCAAACGATCCTCCTGCCTCAGTTTTTCTATTTTTAGTAGAGACAGAGTCTCACTTTTTTGCTCAGGCTGGTCTCGAACTCATGAGCTCAAGTAATCCACCATCTTGGCCTCCCAAAGTGCTATGTGATTGTGTTTTAAAAAAGTATACCTAAGGACGGTGCCTGTCGCTCAGTGGGTAGGGTGCCAGCCCCAGTATACTGAGGGTGGCGGGTTCAAGCTTGGCTCCGGCCAAACTGCAACAAGAACAACAACAACAAAATATAGCCGGGCATTGTGGTGGGCACCTGTAGTCCCAGCTACTCGGGAGGCTGAGGCAAGAGAATCGCCTGAGCCTAGGAGTTGGAGGTTGCTGTACGCTATGTGATGCCACGACACTCTACCGAGGGCGATAAAGTGAGACTCTGTCTCTACAAAAAAAAAAAAAAAAGGTCAAATGATACTGGTTAAGCCCCGGAGGATTATTTGCACCTGTATGAATCATTGAGTCTCGCGTGTCTCTCTGCTGCCAGAGTTCGGATCTGTTCCCAGTTCGTAATCAGTTCCTCTCGCTTCACTTGAATCTGTGTAGCACTCAGTGGGTGGGACTGTTGCAGACGGTCAGCTTCGGCACACAGAGCTTTGACCTAGAAGCACACTGTCAGAACTTTCTCCTGACTCTTGGTAACTTATTTATAGAATCAGCTGCTCTCAAAACCCACCTTGTCCTCTAGGGCAGCAAGATCTCTCTCGAGACCCTCGTGCTTCCGAAGCAGAGCCTGAACACTTGCCAGGTCTCGGCCAAAATCATCGGAGGCCATTAACTGCTCCTTTTCCTTAATCCAACCAATGGTCTCATCCACATCTCTGAGAAGAGAGGACCCAATTAATCCATAGCAATGACAACTGTCCAGGAAAGCTGGGAACACCCCATGGAGGCTAAGACCCAATCAGCTCTACCATCTCATTGGCCTAAGCCTTGAACTTTGCTATGCCATCCAGGGAGATGCCCATCCCTTAAAGCCCTCTTTGGCTTGGTACCTGTTAAAGCGCTGAACCTCAGCAGCCCCAAAGAGCTTGCCCTGCCTCTGAAGAGCCAGCCCCTTCAGCCGCTGCCAGGCTGCATTTACTTCATCCTGCTTAGTCTTAATCAGCTCTTCTTCAGGGTGCTGTTCCTAAATAAGAATAGACTGCATTGGATCTGGCTCTTCCACCAGTTACCGATGGGTTGTCTCCTTGAATTAACTGTGTTAGCCAATCTTCATCATTCCGAAGAAAATCACAGAAGATAAAATACTGGTCTTCTGGGTGAAATGCAATGAATGAAAACTCAAAAGAGCTCTTATTTGTTTTTATACAAAGGAAGGATTATGTTTTTTTGGGTTTTTTTTTGCAGTTTTTGGCCAGGGCCAGGTTTGAACCTGCCACCTCTGGTACATGGGACTGGTGCCCTACTCCTTGAGCCACAGGCACTGCCCCCAAAACCATTTATGTTAACATAACAAACATTTTGGCTACAAGTTTGTGGTAGCTTTACCAATGCACCCAATGGCCCCATCTGCCTGAAAATTTGGTATGTCAAATATTCATGAGGCCATTAAGCGTTCTTGTTCATATACATGATTTTCAGGGATGAAGGGTTTGTTCTTAGTTTCATACTGGGGACATTTCTGTAAAAGTATCCTTTCCCATTCCCTTTTTGTTTTAACTAAAAACAACATATAAAGTAGTAAGGTGAAAGATTTCAGGGTTTTTAGATTCACTGGGAGGCCATGGGCCTAGCTTGATTGCTCTTCTCAAGTACAACACTGGGATGGCTTCAGCTTTGGGAGGAAACAGACCTGTCACTGTGGAAGGGTGAAATATCCCTGAGGAATGCTGGCTATTCATAATCACTGATCAAAAAAGGGAACAGTGATTTATGAATTTAAAATTCATACCCCCCAAATCAAATTTCCCTAGAAGTAAAAAATACGCTTCAGTTCCTACTGCTTGATGTTAGAGCCCTCTGAACCCTGCAATGGAAAGAGAAAATAAAAGAGCTATGGAGCTGCACAAACAGGCAAGGGGAAAGGGTTGTCATTCCCTTCCTGTGGGAAACAGAGCTACCCTGGAGAACCTACTCATTGTAAGGTTCCTGCAGGCTCTGAAGAGAGCCCAGGGAAACTTCAAATCTACAAGGAAGGAGACAGCAAAAGGTACTGAAGGGCACCTGCCACCACACCCTAGTCTGAGAAACCCCAAGACCCAGTTTCGGCAACCCAATAAAAGCTGCACCTACTAGCCCCACCCAGTGCAGGGCGGAGGAAACAGATCAAATGAACTCTGCCCTTCCTGCCCCAAGCAACAAGTTAAAAAGCATTTCTAATTAAGGAGTAATCAGTATTAAGCCTTACTTTCATCTAGACATGCTTACAAAAATTTGCTTACTCAGAAATTAGGGTACCAGTCATCAAAATTTTCTTCAGAATACACCAGAAAGTTAACATGATGATGTTATGAGAAGCACTTTGCTATTTACCTGAATGAGCTTAGCAGCAAACTGGTTCACTTCATTCACTCTTTCTTCATGAGCCGCCATGTCTGTTTGAAACTCTTCAAATTTCTTCTGTAAAACCTCCACATGCTCCAGGTCCTGGCCCAGCTCTTCAGAAGTCACAATTGCTTCCTATTCAGGGATCATAATAGAGCCAGAGTCATAAACCAGCACTTAGTGACCACGGCTCCTAGAAGCATAAGCAGACACATTATAGATGGGGCCATGACAGGGTAATGGGTGCAGATTTCTGTGTGGTTTGTAGTTTTACTTGCTCCCACAGCTAAGATATTGAGTTCATACATTAGTATCTTTAGGACTCCAGGTTTCAGAGTACCTAGGGAGCAGTGGAGCTGCAGCAATCCCACTCCCACCAAATTCCGCTTCCCCACCTGAGTGCTGGCTCTCCCTGGGGACCACAGAGGAGGCTCCTCCCTTTCCCGAGTAAAACTTAGCAGTCCTTCTTTCTTTTTAAATTTTTTTAATTTATTTTTTATTTTCTTGAGTCCTTCTTTCTTAAAACATACCTTGTCATTAATCCAGTCCATCACATCTGCACATTCTCGTAAATACTGTACCAGCTTTTGGGCCTGCAGCAGTTTGATGCCTTTCTCCCGCATCTTTTCCAAAAGTAATTCCCACTGGCGGTGCAGCTCCATTAAACGAGTCTGGAGGTTAAAAGTCAGATTTTTAATTAGAAAAAAAAAAATGGCTCTTCCATAGAGTTCTGACAAGTTAGAGACCTCACAGGGCTCTGAATAAAAATCTTTCAAAATCCCTAAACTAAATGAAATGGTAAATTTAACCGAGAGTAGAAAAAAGTACACACTTCATGGTAGTTTGGTAGGTCTGAAAATTAAAATAACTGACCTTTCTTTCTTTCTTTTTCTTTTTTTTGAGACAGAGCCTCAAGCTAGTGCCCTGGGTAGAGTACAGTGGCATCACAGCTCACAGCAACCTCCAATTCCTGGGCTCAAGCGAGTCTCCTGCCTCCGTCTCCCAAGTAACTGGGACCACAGGCGCCCACCACAATGCCCGGCTATTTTTTGGTTGCAGCCATCATTGCTGTTTGGCAGGCCCAGGCTGGATTCGAACCTGCCAGCTCCGGTGTATGTGGATGGCACCTTAGCTGCTTGAGTTACAGGCACCAAGCCTTAATAAATAATTATTAATTATTAAATTATCATAGTGGGATTCCTAGGCCAGATGAGGAACTAATAAAGAAACTGAGCAGAAATTACTGAAGGGTGTACTCTAAACACATGGAAGGAAGGGAAAAACAAAAGAAGAGGTCCTACAGTCATATTACTAAAGTAAAGAGTATAAGGCACAACAGGAAAATATTAGTATAAAAGCAGAAAAGATAGGGTATTGAAAAGTAATCAACTCTCAAAATGATTCTTGGCAGAGAAAGTTTTGGAGCTATGAAAAGATAGTTTATGGAACAATGTATTCCAAGTCAGGTTTATTTTAAAGATTCACCCAAGTGGCAGCCACAGAGCCAAACATACTCACTTCCCAGCATCTTTGGGTTCTTACAGCACAAGCCCAGTAAGGACTTGGCAAGAAATGGGGGAAATTGATCAATTCAAGCTTACGAGATGCATTCCCGTGTTCCAATCCAGACTCAGTGCCTTGATTATGCCTACCCAAGATACTGGGAGTTTCTGTATAACACTAACAGACATGAGTAAAACAAACAAAAAGGTTTAAACACTACCACGAAAGAAGTTTAGGATCCACCCATCATTGAGATGCCACTCCTGGCAAAACACAAACTTGAAAGCCACGAGACAGTCAACATGGGTGGATTCTCTTAGAGACAAGTGTGAATGTTTCATTTGAAGGGATGGGGGGGTGTGATAAATACGCACACAATTCACTTCCATCACTGAGAAGGAAGTGAAAGGCATTCCAAGACGAGGAGAAAAAGGCAACCAACATCAAGTCATACTCCACCTACTCGGATGTGGGACCCAATGTGGGTGGCGGTGACTATGGGGCGCCATGCTGTCCGGTACGGTGTGAAGGTCTAAACCAGTGACAGACAGGTTATCCAGGACACAGACGTAGCCTTCACAGGCCACCCACCTTCCTCTGTGCTACTGCTGCCTACCAAACTAAGGTACTGAGATACGGGACAATATATTACCAAGCCAGACTCACCATGGGATCTGTGAACAGGAAAGCAAAGACAATCTGTACCCCAGGAAAGACTAAAAAAGGAAAAAAAATAACAATAGGCCAGGGGAAGTGGCTCAGGCCTGTAATCCTTGCACTCTGGGAGGCTGAGGTGGGTGGATGGCTTGAGCTCAGGAGTTCAAGACAAGCCTGAGCAAGAGCAAGACGCTGCCTCTACTAAAAATAGAAAAACTAGCCAGGCACAGTAGCACAGGCCTGTAGTCCCAGCTACTCGGGAGGCTGAGGTAACAGGGTTGCTCAAACCCATGAGTTTGAGGTTGCTGTGAGTTATGATGCCACAGCACTCTACCCACTCCTTCTCAAAAACGGCTACAATAATAATAATAAAAATTAAAAGTACACTGGGAGGTCAAAGTGGGTGGATTGCCTGAGCTCACAGGTTTGAGACCAGCCTGAGCAAGAGCAAGACCTGGTTTCTAAAAATATCTGGGCATTGTGGTAGGAGCCTGTAGTCCCAGCTACTCGGGAGCCTGATTCCACTGCAGCCCAAGAGTTGGAAGTTGCTGTGAACTATAACACCAGGAATCCTACTGAGAATGACAAAATGAAACTTTGTATCAAAAAAAAAAAAAAAAAGAAAGAAAGTCGAGACTAAATGAGAGTTCTTTCCTAATTAAAAATAAGACCACAGGATGGTGCCTGTGGCTCAACGGACTAAGGCGCTGGCCCCATATGCCGGAGGTGGCAGGTTCAAACCCAGCCCCGGCCAAAAACTGCAAAAAAAAAAAAAAAAGACCACAGAAGACTAGAGAAAAGCCTCTCAAACTCAATTCAATTGTCAGTCTTTCTAATTTCATTTTCACATACTCAGGTAAAAAACTAGTGCTGTCCCCAGCACTGGAACAGCTTTCCTATTCCTGGTGTGTCTGATCTTGTCACTACTGCCAGTTGGAGCCCAGTTTCCAGGCTCGCTACTGTTTAAGGCTGTGAGTGGGCAGGGAGGTGGGTGTGTTCAGAAACACACTGAAAGCCAACAGGGTGGAAAAGAACCTGGTTCTGCCTCAGGTGGATTTCTCAATACGGGCAGGAGCAAACAGCAGGAGCCTTCAGAGAAGCACTTAGCAGAAACATTAAGGAAAGAAGACAAGAATAAAACATACATTGGAAAAAAATAAAGCAAACAATTGTGACTGGAAAAAGGAAAAGTACAATAAAATTCCACTTCTGTCATCTATAAGCTGGGTGACTTTGGGCAAGTTACTCAAATTCTCTAAGACTCTCTAAGAGTTTCTACTCTTTTATAATATAGAGATAATGGCCACCTTGCAAGCTTTTTGTGAAAATTAGACATTATCAAAGTATCTGTATATAAATAGCTACTCAACAGACAATAGCTAACAGTATTATTTTTTTTTTTTTTGAGACAGAGCCTCAAGCTGCCACCCTGAATAGAGTGCCATGGCATCACAGCTCATGGCAACCTCCAATTCCTGGGCTCAAGCGAGTCTCTTGCCTCCGCCTCCCAAGTAGCTAGGACTTCAGGCGCCTGCCACAATACCCAGCTATTTTTGCAGCCATCATTGTTGTTCGGCGGGCCCGGGCTAGGATTTGAACCCGCCAGCTCAGGTGTATGTGGCTGGCACCTTAGCCGCTTGAGCCACAGGCGATGAGTCGACAAGTCTTATTCTTCCAACGTGTAGCAGAGAAAAAAAAAAACAAAGGTTGGAGACCCTCAAAATGTTCAGTACTGCTTTGACAGGTAAAGGACTAGAAAAAAGCTGGCTTTCAATGGAAGGAGAGGGGTTTAGATGACAAAGGACAAAACAGAGCACAGCCAGACATGAGGTGTATCAAAGATTAGGGCATCCAGTTAGGAGAAAGTCAATGTGTATGACCTAATTATAAAGAGATTTGTTTTCCCTTGTAACCTGATATTGGAAATGTGAAACAATGCAGAGAAAGATCAAATATTGCCTGGAACTGGCCAATGAACTGGCACCAAAACAAGCCATACCAATGACTTTAAGGACTTCTACCGCAAAGTCAGGCCTATCACCGTGGTCACCAACCAACAGGTGTCATAAGTCATTCCTTAAAGGAGTTAAGACCTTTAACTGGCTTGGTGCCTAGCCCTCAGTAAATCCTTTCTAGGGCCAGCCATCAAAACTCCCAACAGAGAACTTTCTTAACAGTGCCTGTGACTGTTTCTAGTTATCCTAATAGTGAGAACTTTCCTAATAGTGTCTGTGATTGTTTCTTTGTATCATAATCTCTAAATTTACCAATTCCATTAATATGTTCTCCCATCTAATAACCATCAGGGAATGTTAAGAATTAATTTATACAATCTTCTTTAAAATATAATCACATTTTAATTTGTTCTACAAAGGGAATATTAATTTCTTCACCAAGTATATAAACATTTAATATTCACGCTAAGTCATATTAGAAACAAAGGCAGGATTTGAGTAACTCCTTCAAGAGACTTCACAAACTCTTTTCCACATTCCTCCTCCCACAGGAAGGCCATCTCTAGAGGCAAGACCCATACTTACCCGTATGGTTTCAGATGCAAAATGCCCTTCTGAGATCATCAGGTTTCCAGTTTCATCCAGCTTGACAATGGCTCCTGAGTTGGCCTGTACTTCAGCTTCAAAGGCCTGATGCTTCTGAAGCTTTCCCTGTTAGTGGACCATGAAGTGAGTCACAGATGCAACCATAGGACACCCAGTACCTTGCTGTCCCACTCCCCAACATTCGTCCACCCCTCAATCCCATTCCCTCTAGTTATGGATGGATCTATCACTCAGCATCTCGCCCATCCTCTGCCTGCTCAATTCATCAAATATGCTGACCATATTTCTACTGGGCCTTTGAAAGGTTTGCCAGTGAAGATCACCAACTTTGTAAATGGAAGATGCTACAAATATTTTAATTGTATTGTCTTTCCACGGATATTTAATCCCTTCTAGAAATACAGAGCGACACTAATAGTTTCCTTGGCAGGCAGTGTTTACCCTTACATAATCTATCCACATTCACTCACATACAACACTCTGTTTCACTTACTTTAGAGGCCACACTCTCATCCTGCCTATGTTCAAATTTTCTCAATACCTCTTTTCATTAAGTACAGAGCTAGGCAAGGCAAACACTTAACCAGTGCTCGTCATTTTCTGTTCTTAAATTACTCTGGTGTAGTTAAAAAAAAAAAAAACACATGGGCTCTACTTGCTATCAAAACAAAATGATGGGGGTGGCACCTGTGGCTCATCGAATAGGGCGCTGGCCCCATATACCCAGGGTGGTGGGTTCGAACCCAGCCTCAGCTGAAATGCAAAACAGAAAAATAGCTGGGCGTTGTGGCGGGTGCCTGTAGTTCCAGCTACTCGGAAGGGTGAGGCAACAGAATCGCCTAAACCCAGGAGTTGGAGGTTGCTGTGAGCTGTATGACGCCACGGCACTCTACTGAGGGCGATAAAGTGAGACTCTGTCTCTACAAAAAAAAAAAAAAAAAACAAAATGATGGGCTGGTCCAAAGGTAGTGAGTTATCTCACTTGATTGTTCAGTTACAGATTGAACTCTTTGTTCTACTCTTTCCTCCCTTCTCACTATTGCACTTGACTAGTATTAAAAAAAAAAAAAAAAAAAAAGGCTCAGCGCTTGTAGCACACTGGTAACGGCACCAGCCACATACACCAAGGGTGGTGGGTTCGAACTCGGCCATGGCCAGGTAAACAATAATGAAAACTGCAACAAAAAATACCCGGGCTTTGTTGCGGGTGCCTGTAGTCCCAGCTACTTGGGAGGCTGAGGCAAGAGAATCACTTAAGCCCAAGAGTTTGAGGTTGCTGTGAGCTGTGATGCCACATCACTCTACCGAGGGTGAAAAAGTGAGAACTTTGTTTCTCAAAAATAAAAGTTTTTTTCTTTTTTTGTGACAGAATCTTACTGTCACCCTCAGTAGAGTTCTGTGGCGTCACAGCTCACAGCAACCTCAAACTCTTGGGCTCAAGTGATCCTCTTGCCTCAGTTTTTCTTTTTTCTCTTCTTTTTTTTGAGACAGTCTCACTGTGTTGCCCTCGGTAGAGTGATGTGGCATCACAGCTCACAGCAACCTCAAACTCTTGGGCTTAAGTGATTCTCCTGCCTCAGCCTCCCAAGTAGCTGGGACTACAGACACCTGCCACAATGCCTGGTTATTTTTTATTACAGTTGTCACTGTTGTTTCAGCTGGTGGCCCAGAGCTGGGCTCGAACCCACCAGCCTAGGTGTATGTGGCTGGCACTGTAACCACTGTGCTATGGGCAACAAGCCCAGGCTTTGCTTCTGATAAGATTTATCAATTAAGTCTCCTAGGATGGCACCTGTGCCTCAGTGAGTAGGGCACCAGCTCCATATACCAAGGGTAGCATGTTCAAACATGGCCCCAGCCAAACTGCAACAAAAAAATAGCCTGGCGTTGTGGCGGAAGACTGTAGTCCCAGCTACCTGGGAGGCTTAGGCAAGAGAATCACCTAAGCCCAAGAGGTAGAGGTTGCTGTAAGCTGTGATGCCATTGCACTCTATTGAGGGTGACAAAGTGAGACTCTGTCTCTAAAAAAAAAGTAAAAAAAAAAATTAAGCCTCCTAAGGTAACTCACATTTATTAATTTTTCCCAGTAACACTGTTAGTATGTCTTTCTCAAAAAATATATTCCAGGTGGCACCTGTGGCTCAGTGAGCAGGGCGTCAGCCCCATATACTGAGGGTGGTGGGTTCAAGCCTGGCCCCGGCCGAACTGCAAAACAAAAAAATAGCTGGGCGTTGTGGCGGGCGCCTATAGTCCCAGCTACTTGAGAGGCTGAGGCAAGAAAATTGCCTAAGCCCAGGAGTTGGAGGTTGCTGTGAGCTGTGTGATACCAGGGGCACTCTACTGAGGGCAATAAAGTGAGACTCTGTCTCTACAAAAAACCCACAAAACCATATATTCCTTGGGTGGCGCCTGTGGCTCAAAGGAGTAGGGCGCCGGCCCCATATAATGGAGGTGATGGGTTTAAACCCAGCCACGGCCAAAAACTGCAAAAAACAAACAACAACAAAAAAAACATATATTCCATGTTGAGTTTAATCTCTCTCTCACTGCAAGACCTTTCTGCAGTGGTCTGCAGCGCTCTATTAATTAAAAACAAACAAAAAAAGACATGTTGCAAGAGATTAATCTAGATCTTCCCTGAAAAATGTTTAAGGATCACCAGTTATTTTAAGTCGGTGTATCAAGAATAATCAGTTTAAAGCATCAAGAAAAGATAAATTAATACCTGCAAGATTCAGGGTGGCACCTGTGGTTCAGTGAGTAGGGCGCCAGCCCCATATACCAAGGGTGGCGGGTTCAAACCCAGCCCCGGCGGAACTGCAATAAACAAATAGTTGCACATTGTGGCAGGCGCCTGTAGCACCAGCTACTTGGGAGGCTGAGCCAAGAGAATCGCCTAAGCCCAGGAGTTGGAGGTTGCTGTGAGCTATGATCTCACCACTGTACTCGGCACTATACGCCACAGCACTCTACCGAGGGTGATAAAGTGACATGTCGCTACAAAAAAGAAAAACCTGCAAGATTCTACATTCACCCTAATGAGGGAGGGCCATTTTTTTTTTTTTTTGAGACAGAGCCTCGAGCTGTCGCCATGGGTCAAGTGCCGCGGTGTCATAGCTCACAGCAACATCCAACTCCTGAGCTTAAGGGATTCTCTTGCCCCAGCTTCCCAAATAGCTGGGACTACAGGTGCCCACCACAATACCTGGCTATTTTTTGTTTGTAGTTGTCATTGTTATCTGCCAGGACCAGGCTGGATTTGAACCTGCCAGCTCTGGGGTATGTGGCCACTTGAGCTACAGGTGCCGAGCCACTGAGGACTTTTTTAGAACAGTAAGTTCTTCCTCATTCTTCTTGCTGCTTAATCTCTCAAGGTCACAATTAAATAACTTTGTCTGATTTTTGGACAAGAACATGTAGGCTTCTGAATTTGGCAGAAATCTCAGGAAGCTCAGACACACCTGCAAGTTGGTTGGATCTTTATAATTCTCATCAGATGCAATCTGAAGTTTTTCCTGAATCCATTTCTCCAGTTCCTCAGCATCTCTTTGGAAAAACTGGAATCGATAGGAATCTTCTAGCTTCTGACGCCGAAGGGTCGAGAGCTCTTTGAAGCGGTGGTACCGGTCTAGGACCTGCTGCCGCCTCTCCTGGATGTCCTCTGCTGTTTCCAGTACTTTGACCCCACTTGGGTCCATTTTCTGAAAACAAAAAATGTCCTGAGATAAGTATGAATAGCCACCCAAGTAAAGTCAATGGAATTAGCCCCTTTGAAGGAAAGAAAGAATTATCAGATAACCCCAGCATACAAATGAGTTGAGAGGGTAGCCCCTTCCAAGGGTCTAATAGTGAAGTCTGGATGGACCCCATTCATTTATAAAAAGGGCCACCCACTCCCCTGCAACACAGGATGCCCAGCCAACAGGGCAGCAAAACCAAGTGAAAAGTATGACTGAGAGAACTATGGTTCATACTGCCAATTCTATAAGGCTTCAAAGGATTCAAAGGAAACACTAACTTTGGTACTTTGTTGACAAGCCCATTTAGAAGTCCCTTCATCTGGTCTCTGCATTTCCTTGAGTGGAGATTAGAAAGAATCGTCCCTTACTTAAATCAGCTTTTCTTTCTACCTTTCTGGATTTTAGCCTAATGTTTAATGATTATAAAATAAATGAGTTCTTGTGGCACTATAGCTCAGTGAGTAGGGCGCCAGCCACATGGACCAGGGCTGGTGGGTTCGAATCCAGCCCAGGCCTGATAAAACAAAAATAGCCCAGTGTTGTGGCGGATGCCTGTAGTTCCAGCTACTTGGGAGGCTGAGGCAAGAGAATCTCTTGACCCCAAGAATATGAGGTTGCTGTGAGCTGCAACACCACAGCATTCTACCAAGGGCAACAAAGTGAGACTCTGTCTCAATAAAAAGTAAATAAATAATAAAATAAAACAAAATAAGAGTTCTTAACAGCAATAATCAACAGACTTCACCTAGACAAAGTAGCTGATTTCTCAGTTACTCCAAACTGTCAACCATACAAGTCTTCAGACTATCATAGAGCCTGGACAACAAACAGGTTTAGTTTCACCTAAACGTACAGAACTAAAAGCAAACCACATTGGTTTATCTTGGGGGAAAAAGTTGTGAAAGATTTGCCCTCCTATTTCTTTATTATTTTTTTCTTTTTCTGAGACAAAGTCTCACTATTTTGCCCTTGGAAGAGTACCACAGCAACCTCCAACTCTTGGGCTTAAGCGATTCTCTTGCTTCAGCCTCCCAAGCAGCTAGGACTATAAGTGCCCGCCACAATGCCCAGCTATTTTTCAGTTGAAGTTGTAATTGTTGTTTAGCAGGCCCGGGCAGGCTCGAACCCGCCAGCTTCATTACATGTGGCCGAGCTCTACTCACTGAGCTATGGGGGAGCCGGCCCTACCCTTGTTATTTCTACCTGCTATTTTGGAGAGTAAGAAGACTGCACCAACTTCAAGTTAACCACAAATGCAGGCTAACTGGGTAGGTGATACTTCCCTGAAGCACTAAGTCTTCCCAACATTAAACCCTTAGATTTCTGAGAAGTTTTACCAAGCTTGAAGGTCAAAAAGTCAACCTGACCTATGTGATTATTTATTTTTTGGAGACAGAGTTTCACTCTGTTACCCTGAGTAAAGTGCTCTTGCTTATGGCTACCAGCAACATCAAACTTGGGCTCAAGCAATCCTCTTGCCTCAGTCTCCCCAGTGGCAAGGACTACAGGCTTCTACCACAGTGTCTGGCTATTTTTTTTTTTCTTTTTGTAGAGACAGGGTCTCACTTTATCACCCTCGGTAGAGTGCTGTGGTGTCACAAGCTCACAGCAACCTCCAACTCCTGGGCTTAGAAGATTCTCTTGCCTCCGCCTCCTGAGTAGCTGGGACTACAGGCACCTGCCACAATGCCTGGCTATTTTTTTGTTTTGCAGTTTGGCTGAGGACGGGCTTGAACCCACCACCTTCAGCATATGGGGCCGGCGCCCTACTCGCTGAGCCACAGGCACGGCCTTCTATTTTTCTTTTCTTTTCTTTTTTTTTTTTTTGAGGCAGAGCCTCAAGCTGTCACCTGGATAGAGTGCTGTGGCATCACAACTCATAGCAACCTCCAATTCCTGGGCTCAAGCAAGTCTCCTGCCTCCGCCTCCCAAGTAGCTGGGACTACTACGCCACAACGCCCGGCTATTTTTTGGTTGCAGCCATCATTGTTGTTTGGCAGGCCCAGGCTAGATTTGAACCCGCCAGCTGAGGTGTACGTGGCTGGCGCCTTAGCCCATTGAGTCACAGGCGCTGAGACTTTATTTCATTTTTTTTAGATAAAGTCTCACTATGTCGCCCTCAGTAGAGTGCTATGGCATCATAGCTCACAGCAACCTCAAACTCTTGGGCTTAAGCAATTCTCTTGCCTCAGCCTCCCAAGTAACTGGGACTATAGGCATCCACCACAATGACTGGCTGTTTTTTTGTTGTAGTTGTCATTGTTGTTTAGCAGGCCTGGGCCGGGTTTGAAGCTACCAGCCCCAGTACTACGGCTGGTGTCCTCACCACTGAGCTATGGGCATTGAGCTAACAGTTTTCCATTTTTAGTAGAGATGGGATCTCAAACTCCTGAGCTCATGCAATCCACCCACCTGGGCCTCCTAGAATGCTAGGATTACAGGCGTGAGACACCTTGCCTCACCAATTTTTCTATTTCTAGTAGACACAGGGCCAGGCTGGTCTTGAACTCCTGAGCTCAGACGATCCACCTACCTCAGCCTCCCAGAGTGCTAGGATTATAGGTGTGAGCCACCACACCCAGCCAACCTCACCTATTTTTGTAAGAAATCCAGCATATGCTACTTGATCTTATCAAGAATAAGCCATTTTATCCTCTAACCAATTAAAGATCACAGAAGGAAATAGGTATAGGATAATGACAAAAAGCTTCTAAATTTGTCAGTAACAGATAACCTTCCATGTAACAAGCCATCTTTCCTTTCTAAACCTCAATTTCCTGAAACAACTAAAAATAGCATGAAAAATGAGTCAGGAGTACGCCTACAGCTCAATGGGTATGGCACTGGCCCCATATACTGAGGGTGGTGGGTTCAAACCCAACCCCAGCAAACTGCAACAACAGAAAAAAACAGCTAGGTATTGTGGCAGGCACCTATAGTCCCAGCTACTTAGGAGGCTGAGACAAGAGAATCGCCTAAGCTCAGGAGTTGGAGGTTGCTGTGAGCTGTGACACTACAGCACTCTACTGAAGGCGATAAAAAAAATAAAAGAAAAATGATAGTCGGCTCGGCACCCGTAGCACAGTGGTTACAGCACCAGCCACATACACTGAGGGTGGTGGGTTCGAATCTGACCACGGCTAGCTAATCTACAATGACAACTGCAACAAAAAATAGCCAGTCATTATGGCGGGCACCTGTGTTCCCAGATACTTGGGAGGCTGAGGCAAGAGAATCACTTCAGGCTCAGTGCCTGTGGCTGAAGTGGCTAAGGCACCAGCCACATACACCTGAGCTGGTGGGTTCAAATCCAGCCCAGGCCTGCCCAACAACGATGGCTACAGCCGAAAAATAGCCGGGTGTTGTGGCAGGCACCTATAGTCCCAGCTACTTGGGAGGCGGAGGCAGGAGACTCACTTGAGTCCAGGAGTTGGAGGTTACTGTGAGTGGTGATGCCATGGCACTCTACCCAGGGGACAGTTTGGGCTCTGTCTCAAAAAAAAAAAAAAAAAAAAAAAGGCTCGACACCTGTGGCTCAATGGGCTAAGGCTCCAGCCACCTATACCTGAGCTGGCAGGCCAGCCTGGGCCCGCCAGACAACGATGGCTGCAACCAAAAAATGGCCAGGCGTTGTGGCAGGGGCCTGTGGTCCCAGCTACTTGGGAGGCAGAGGCAGGAGACTCTCTTGAGCCCAGGAATTGGAGGTTGCTGTGAGCTGTGATGCTATCGCACTCTACCCAGGGTGACAGCTTGAGGCTCTGTCTCAAAAAAAAAAAAAAAAAGAAAAAGAAAAAGAAAAGAAAAATGATAGAGTCTTAAGTCCTTCCCAATGTTAAAATCACAGTATACACGAGGGCTTCTGGGTTTGGTAAGGAAGCAGACTAGATAAGCTTTAGGATCCCTTCCAGTACTATTCTAGAAATTATAAATATATAAAGATTGTGTGGTCATCTGAGAATACTTCTGTTATCCTGTTGCCTGCCCCAGCTACCCAACAAGGGTAAGCAAGCTACACATCGGGAATGAAGCCTAAGAAAATGCTGTCCACATCCAGCTGGGAGGTAAACAGCACCTCAAACCTGGGTGAGGCTAGAGTTTCCAGCTCTTTAGGGATTCAAACAGCTCCCAGAGGTTGTGAGAAGGCACTATGCCTGAACTGAGCTTGTCTTCCTAGGGAAGAGTACATGAAGTGATTTTAGCCATGTTACCATTCCTTGCAAATTATTCTCCACGTTTTTGTTGCATTACTGGGTTTTTAAATTTTTTTGCATTGATTAGAAATTCTAAAGTCTTTGCTAGTTCCCTCCTGACAAAGAAGGAATCTACCCCGTCAGTGGAACCTTCATGATCTGGCACAACTTACCTGCCTGATATCTTTCACCAATGCCCCCAACCCTCTTGGGATATAAAAATATTCTTTTTTCTCCAAAATACATGATTCCCTTTAAAACTCCAAGCCGTATGTACGTGCATTATCTGCCTAGAATGTCCCATGTCCCTATTCTGCCTGGATAACTCCTCTATTTATATCTCGACACCCACTGAAATGAGTAAACTGCAGGATCCTGCCTCCTCACTGAACTGTACCAAGGGTTTGTTCCTTCCTTCTTTCTCAGAGGCAATCAATATATCTATAGATTCACAAAGCACTTGCATGTACTTCCCATGGTATGACTGGAGTGAGCAACCTAATCTTTATTTCCCTGATTTCTAGCACACAGAGGTCATTAAGCAATGTTTGTTAAACAAATGACCAAATACATGCTGAGTGTTGTAGCTGCTCTCAGCAGCTTAGAGAAATGCAGTAGTCCTGAGTTCACTTGGAAGGGGTAGGGAGAGAACTCAATGAATTTTCCACTTCCCATGTTGTAAAACTAGAATCCTATTCAGTTAAGTGCTGGATTTGTGATGAGAATGACAATGAAGAATGACTGACTAAAGCTCCACAACTAGGTGTCAACCTAATGAGTAAGTCTGAATTACTAATCCTGGGTTGACCACATGGATACTCTAAGAAGGTAGCTGCTCTTTTCATTAGGTAGGATAGGGCAGAACCTCAAGGAAATAAACCTCAAGAAGGCCTAGCTTTGTATCCTCAGTAGATAGCTTTGTCTAAAAACATATTTTCTATTTTTTTTTTTTTTTTTTGAGACAGAGCCTCAAGCTGTCACCCTGGTTAGAGTGCCGAGGCATCACAGCTCACAGTAACCTCCAATTCCTGGGCTCAAGCGAGACTCCTGCCTCCTCTTCCCAAGTAGCTGGGGCCACAGGCGCCCGCCATAACACCCGGCCATTTTTTGGTTGCAGCCGTCATTGTTGTTTGGTGAGCCCAGGCTGGATTCGAACCCGCCAGCTCAGGTGTACGTGGCTGGCACCTCAGCCCATTGAGCCACAGGAGCAGAGCTCATATTTTCTATTTTTAAAACAGATGTCAAAAGAATCCTTAAAACCAAAAAGTGAGGGTGACCTTGAAAAACTGTCTGTTTGCTCTTGGCAGAGTTTCTGCGATAACGTTTATTTACAACAGTCAGTTCTGGTTTACATTGCTGGCCTGGTTTGGAGAAGTACCAAACACACCACGCACACTTACTAGCAGTTAAACATGGCATCACTAGGTCCCCTTCTAGTTATTTAATTCATCCAGCCACACCTCTCATCAAATTCCCTCACCAACCCCAATTACAGGCCCTCAGCAAGGGTCATTTCACAAAAAGTGACCTTTGCCAGGGATGGGCTCTTCTCTCCCATTCCGTATACACAAATCCTTCAGCCTCCACAAAGTCTCTCTGCATCGTTGGTCTCACTCCATCTCCCTCATGTCTCATCTATCTTCCAGCACATCACATCCGCCATGTAATCACTGTGTCCTTCCTACCACACTAGTAAGTTCTTTCAAGAACTATAAAGATGGGCAGAGCCTGTGGCTCAGTGAGTAGGGCACCGGCCTCATTTACTGAGGTGGCAGGCCCCAGCCAAACTGCAACAATAAAAAAATAGCCGGGTGTTGTGGTGGGTGCCTGTAGTAGTCCCAGCTACTCGGGAGGCTGAAGCAAGAGAATCACCTAAGCCCAGGAGTTGGAGGTTGCTGTGAGCTGTGATGCCAAAACACTCTACTGAGGGCAATAAAGTGGGACTCTGTCTCTATTAAAAAAAAAAAAAGAACTATAAAGATGACCGTTATCTCACTCTTACTGACCACAGAACTCAGGACTTGGTATGTATTATAGAGCCTATTATATATATATTTTTTATAATTTTATTGAATCATAATTCTGTACATTGGTGCAATCATAGGGCACGATTCATATACATTCAGAAATGTTTTGATCGTACTGTTACAGATAGCCTTCATGGCATTTTCTTGATCACTATATA
>CAUYON010111772.1:0-11207 GCA_963573935.1 Arctocebus calabarensis | reverse complement strand
GATGGAATGTAAGAAGTATGCATACAGTTGGAGAGTTGTAGTAACCCCATTTATTAATTTTTTCAAAAGTCCAGTGGACATTTTTAATCTTTTTGCCACTGTGGAAGTTGGAATTGGATCAAAAGTTTCTGAGTGAGTTTAGTTTTGTGGGGGAGGATTGTGCTGGTCATTATGGAGGATAGGTCTAAGAATATCCTGGAGAGCTGGTTTAGTTATAGCAAATTTCTTCAACATGTGAATGTCATTACAGTATTTAATTTCTCCATCATAAATGAAACTCAGTTTCACTGGATACAAGATCCTGGGTTGAAAGTCATTTTCTTTTAGGAGATTAAAATTTAATGACAGCCCTCTTCTAGCTGGAAAGCTTTCAGCAGAGAGATCTTCAGTTATTCTAATATTCTTCCCCTTGTAGAGTAGCCACATCTGGCTGCTCGCAGAATTTTCTCCTTCATTTTAACTTTGGCAAAGTTAATTATAATGGAGATGTCTTATTCAGGTAGAATCATGCTGGGGTTCTGAAACTGCTATCTGAATTTCCGAATCTCTTGGCATGTCTGGAAAATTATCCTTCATTTTCTCATGAAGAAGAGCTTCTGTGCCTTTTGAAGCCACATCGTCACCTTCAGTAATTCCTATAAGGCGAATATTGGTTTTCTTTGAATTATCCCAGAGCTCTCTGAGAGAATGATCCATTTTTGCTCTCCACTTTTCTTCCTCTTTGAGCATTTGGGAGTGTTCAAAAGCTTTGTCTTCAATGTCAGAAATCCTTTCTTCTGCATGCTCCACTCTGTTACTGAGGGATTCTACTGTATTTCTCACATCTTTGAGGGCTGCAAATTCTTGTCTCAATGTGTCAAAATCTTTGGTGATTTTGTCCTTGAATTCCTCAAATTCTTGAGACAACTTTTGAAAGGCTCCTTGAATTTCTAATTCCAACTTTACCTCCATTCTATTAATCTTATTTGCAATCCAAATTCTGAATTCGATTTCTGACATTTCAGCCATCTGAGATGTCAGATGAATGGGATCTTCAGTTTTTTCCACCATATCATTCCTTGGAGTAGTTGATCTACTCTGGTTATTCATGTTACTGGAGTTTTCCCACTGATTCTGCCCTATGATTATTTTACACAATTTGTCTAGATGAGCAGATAAGGTGAAGTTGGGTTGGGGGCTCCTGGAGTAGTGATTAACCAGCCCTTTGCCCAACAGCTGGGACTGGTGTCTATACCTTTTCCTCTAGAGCTTTGCAAAGGACCCGTACAGTGCTACAGCCTGAGAAACTGGGGACCTGCTTATTGTGGTGGGGCTAAATGGCTCTGTCTTGTTTTTGACTGGTCTCTGTCCTAGCAACATATTTTTATATGAAATTATAATTGCATTTGTTATTTTATAGGCTGACTGGTTACCATGATTCAAGTTTAAAAAACTGAAAGCTTTGCATGCAATTTTAAAAATTTATTAAAAAGTAATAAGGCATTTTTAATGTGGCATGATCTTTTCTAGTTATCTGTGACAGAAAAATTGATTCTGTGTAAAACTTTATGTTTACGAGTACATATGTCATGTCAATTCATGTGTGAGATGAATGAATCAGCTCACTGCAGAGAGACATATAGATCCAGGAATTGTTTCTAATGCACAGTCATGTATTTTGAAGCAAGTCATCCTCAAACACTTTCCATAGTTAATTTTAAGTGACATCATAATAACTATTCAAAACAAATGAAACATCTAGATCAGGGGGTCCTCAAACTACGGCGCATGGGCCCCATGCAGCCCGCTGGGTGTTTTTGTTGCCACTGCCTGTCCTGCTTAACAGCTGACTCATCCTGGGCCCTCAGTGCGCATGTGTGAAATGTGCTCCACACTCTCTGACTCCCGTCCTTCTCTCTGTCTCTCCCTGCCTGGTGTTTTTGCCTGTCCTGCTTAGCTGCTGACTCATCCTGGGCCCAGTGTTCATGTGTAGAATGTGCTCTGCACTCTCCGACTCCCCTCCTTCTCTCCATCTCTCAACTTCTGAGACTGAGACTCATGATTGGAGGAGTCGCGAGCTTGCCTGTGGAAACCCTGCTGCTGCCTGAGGACTGAGGTAAGAACAAGTTAGAAGGTCTATTTTTTTTTTTTTTTGCAGTTATTAGGGCTTTAATTTTATTATTAGGGGGGCCTTTTTTTCCTGAAGTTAGGAGGTCTTTGTACAGTGTGCATAGGAATTTGTTCATAGTTTCTTTTTAAACTATAGTCTGGCCCTTCAACAGTCTGAGGGACAGTGAATTGGCCCCCTGTTTAAAAAGTTTAAGGACCCCTGCTGTTATCATTCAAGTGAAGGGACAGGAAGACCTTATTTTAAAGACCAACTTAAAGGTAGATAAATGCTATGCCCCTTTTGATAACTAGGAAAGAAAAAAATTTACCTCATAAATGCATTTATAAGTTTAACAGATCTAACAGTGGACAGTCATCTCTGAAGGCATTTTGTTTTAATAACATAAAAAACTCCTCCTTGATGTCCAGGCACATGCTTATTGTCAGCCTATGTATATAGGAATTATGCAAACATTCTAACTATAAGCAGTTACAGTATTCACAGACAACTTTTATACTATGTAAAGTGGCCAATTAATTTTAGAAGTTAACCCTCATGGAGCTGGGTATAATTTTTGTAATTTAACATACCTTTCCGTGTATCTCACAAAATGTACATAAGTATTTGCAGAGACTATGGATGTATAAAGCACACATCAGGTGTATGTAATAGGTGATATTTGGACTTTTCATAAGAATATTTATGTTTAGTTATATAAAAAGATGGCAATTAGTGGCCAGTGAAGGGAGAATTAAAGTTACGAAGACCCTGTTTTCTCTTCCAATGCAAAGGAATGGTCTAGATGTGTTGATATGACAGAAGCAAAAGCATTGCCCTGTCCCACACTCACTGGCTATGTGACCTTGAACAACTTACGTTAACTTTCCTTTGAACCTTAGTTGCCTCTTACAAAGTGAGGCTACCCACTGACACACACTGTAGTGACAATTACATGAGAAATGTTTGCAGCACATCACAGCACAGGGTCTCTCACAAACTGAGTTCTCTGAAAATGGTGATCATTACTTTTCTCAATTTTCCAATGTTTTTATTATTATTTAGCAAATTAAGTTTGGAATCTTTTAAAAGCTGAAAATGATTATTTTTCCAGTGCACTTTATTGAATTTTATTCTAAGCCAAGTATTGGGTGAACTTAAAGAGAGGAAAAGGTGAATAGAAGCTGAATGTGATTTGATTTGATTTTTGAAAATATATTGTAGTGGGAGGAAATACTATTCTGTTCATCCATATTTATGAAAAATAAATTGAACATTTAATGCCACATTTAAAGCAATTGTGAAATCAGCAAAATAATTATGAAGGTCTTTGCGTTTATAGAGAAATAGTCCTGGGGAGAAAAAAAGAATCAATTCAAGAAGAACATGACAAGTTTTCTGAGAAGCTTTCAAATTATGCTCTTCTGTGTAGTAAGGTCACAACAAAAATAGTTTTAATTTCATATATTCTATTTTAGGACGTTAATTGAAGCATACTACAAGTGAGAGATAGACGTTTACACACTGCATGCACGGAGTAAGCACATTCCAGTTTTTGTATATCATTGGTCTGCCAGAGGAATTCATTTACAGAACTCATTGAAAAGGTTTTGATGTATGAAGGTTTTAAAAAATGTTGATATTATTTCTAATGCTTGAATTGAATACATATTTGGACCAAGTTGTGTTTATCTTTATTTAGAATTGGACAGAACATGAATGATGGATAAACACTTCATGTAAGTTAAAAATTTGAAAAACATATAGTTACATATGACTGTTCCACGTTTTAATCCTAAAATGAATTTTTAGAAGAATTACATAGATAGAAAGTCAGAGATAAAAATGCTTGACGTTTAAGCAATTTGATTTCTCAATCTGCTCTTAAAAACCAGTGAATCCAACTTCTCCTTCCAAACAGCTGAAGTGACAGGGACCAGATGTACATTTCCTATTTAAACAGTTGGAAAACTATACCAAATATCTGACACATGAATTTTTAAACACTGGCAAACAATGCAGAGTTATGGTCTCCAAAAGGGACAGGAAGAAAGTGAGTCCAGCTGGGAGAGGTTTCCAAGTTTGAGTGGAGGAAGTAAAACTCCAAGAGAGCCTGGAGGTCTTTCTGACTTGAGGAGACCGACACCAGGGTATGAAGAAAGGAAGGTAGGGAGATTGTGGGTCCGGAGTAACAGATAAGAGGGAAGAAAGAAAGAAAGAGAGTGAGCAGAGAGAGAACCACAGCCACTTGCAGAGGGGGCTCTAGACTTTGGCTGAATATTGACTCACACGTGCATGAGAAGAAGCTATCCCAGGCTGTGCAGGGACCACCAGAAACACAGTCATAGATACACCTTTGTGTAGCTCTTTTCCATCTGGCAAGAATTTTTTTTTAAACCTTATTTATTTATTTTTGTGAGGCAGTGTTTCACTTTGTTTCCCCCTAGAGTGCTGTGGCATCACAGCTCACAGCAACCTTGAACTCTTGGGCTCAAGGGTAACCTCTTGAAGTGAAGGTTTGCCATCCACCAATTCTCTCGGTTTGCAAATATTTCCTCCCAATGGATGGCTTTTCATTTCCTTAGCAGTATCCTGTGTGTGAGGATTATACATGTTTAATTTTGAAGAAGTTTAACTTATCAGGTTTTTACATTTATGTTTCATACTTCTGCGTGTTCTATTTTAAAATCTCTGCCAACTACAGAGTTGTCTCATTTTTTTTTTCTATGAGCTTAACGGCATTATCTCTGCCATTTATGTTTGATTCAATCTGGGTACATGTGGGGGTATGCAGGGAGGCAGATACCTTCTGGGTTTGTTTAGTAAGCAGACATCTAATTATTTCAGCACTATGTTTTGAAAAGCTCATTTGTACTCATAAATTAATCTTTCTCCTTTGTTAAAAATGAATTTATCATATCATATTGATATCATATCAATTTTAGATACATCAATTTAAAATTGCACACGAACTTTATGGCTACCCTGTGTGAGTATATATATATAGAGAGAGACATATATATGTCTACTTCTGTCATTTTGTCACTTCTTATGTCACTTATTAACAGTGAAGTATCTTCTTTGCTCTAGTTTTGCTGCCTTAAAATGAGTCATGCTATCCCTTGTTATTTTTTAAACAACTTCTCTATCTGCAGTGATGTCTGGTATTGTCGATTTCTCTCCTTAGCCTTTTTATCTTGATCAGTTTCATTAGCTATTTATTAATGTTATTGATATTTAAAAAAAAATTAGCTCATGATTTTTGTCATTTTTTTGTTTTTATTTTACCCATTTCTTCTTTGATCTTTATTGTTAATTTTTGTGTGTTTATATTAGTGTTAACTTGCTTACATTCAACTTCCTAGTTTTCAGGTGAAAATTTGGAACATTTATTTGAGAATTTTATTTTATTTTATTTATTGAGACAGGTCTTGCTTTGTTGCTGGGCTAGAAAATAGTGCAAGCTCAAACTCCTGGGCTCAAGCAATCCTCCTGCCTCAGCCTCCTGAGTAGCTGGGACTACAGACACATATGCCAGCAAGCCAAGCTAATTTTATCATTTTTTTCCCACAAGATTGTATCTCTCTGTGTTGCCCAGGCTGGTCTTAAACTCCTGGCTTCAAGTGATTCTCTCACCTCAGCCTCCCAAAGCACCGGAATTACAGGCATGAAACTGCATGCCCAGCCTGATATTTTCCAATGGCAGTCTTTAATGTAAAATGATTCTTGGAATCCACAAAGGAACAGGTTTGGTTCATGTCCTCACCAGCTACAGCGGAAAGAGCGTATCGGACCTGAAGCATGGGGTGGAATCCTCCCCCTGGTGAGGAGGGTCACTCAGCCTGGATAACTCGTGCTTCACTCTAAGAACTCCTAAAGAAAAGCTCAAAAGGAACCAGCTGACTGTGAACAGCTTAACTGCACAACAGGTCAAAAGCTAACACTAGGTAAAGGACTACACACAGCGGTCCAAATGTAAAGCTCACAGCATCCAGCATGCATTGAAAATTGCAGGGCTGCAAAGATGTAGCAAAATATGACCCTCAACCAAAAGAGAAATTAACTAACATAAACACCTCCATAAATGAAGAAGACTATGGAACTCAAAGAGAAGTATGTTAAATGGTTACTGCAGATACACTTTTGTAAGCACAAGAAGGCAAATGAAAACGCGACCTTAAGGAGAAGACAAGTTGGGTTCATTACAAAACCCAGCAGAACTCACAGACATGAGAAATACATGATTCTAAATGAAGTATGATGGACCTGATGACCAGCACATTACAACGTGGGAGAAAACACCGGGTCCTTTGTGACACTAGTTTAGCAGCCTCCAACAAATTCTAATATACTGTATTTTTATTCCATTGGTAATATTTTATCATTTTCCTTACTATATCTTCTCTGACCCAGGGGTTATTTAATTTCCAAATGTTTGAGGATCTTGCACCTTTCAATTACAAATATCTAAGCTAATCTCCTTGTGGTCAAAAGATACACAGAGTTTGATTTAAACCCTTTTAAATTTACTGAGACTTGCTTTATGATCTAGAATATGATTTAGATTGATAAATATTCCACATGTTCTTGTAAAGAATGTGTATTCTGCTGTCTTCAGGCAGAATGTTTTATAAATATTAGGTCAAGCTGATTGATTATGTTACCATTTATACAGTTGGAATCTTTCTGTCTCCTTTTTCTTTCAATTACTATGGAAAGTGTTCAATTGTCCAACTGCAGTTCTGGATCTGCCTATTTGTCCCTTTAGGTTTAAATTTTTGCTTCAGGTATTTTTAAGCTCTATAATCAGATTCATAAATATTTAGGAATGCTTTGTTTTTTGATAAATTGTTCAATTTGTCAATATGTCCTATTTCACTCAAAATAGTAGTCCTTATACAAGCATATAACTTGTATCTCCTAAAGTCTGATAATACTTTGTTAATTTGGCATTAAACATTCAATTTGTTTTCTTTTGGAGTTTTAAAAATTTAAAAAAAACTTTATTTTTAAAATAAATATTTTATATTTTATGGTATAAAATACGTAAAAATACATTTATGGGCCTGGGGTGATTAGAGCAGGGGCTGGAGGTCTAGAGTACAAGAGCCTAATACACTGGTTAGGGTGTGGGCTGTGGGGTGCTGGTTTGTGTTTGAAGGCACACTTGGGAGGGGGCTCTTCCTGACTCTGGGAGAAGCACACAAGGTTGGTGGCCAGGGAAGCAGGGACTCAAGCAAGCAGATGCAGGCACAGCATAGCCTTGTCCTGGGCAAAGCACGCCCAGAGGTTGCAGCAGGGCTCATGCTGAAACCCTGAGTTTACAGCTGCTAAAAACATGGGTAATAAAGTACAGAAGAATGTCTTGGGCTGCTGATGAGATTGGAAATGTGAAGGATGCCTGGGAAATGTTTTCATTGATCTGTCGAGGATATATCAAGATCTTTTCTCACAGAGTTTACGAGTAATTCAAAATCTGTCAGCAAGAACGAAGTGCTGAAATTTTTCTAAGATGTATTACAGCTCGTATGCATCCAGGGTGAATCCTCTTCCCTTAAATTTTTATCATCTGGCTGGGAACCTGTTGTAGTTCTCATTATTTATCCCCACTATAACCAAATTAAAGAATGGATATAATCTTCAAAATGTATTTCTTGGTTTAATAAATTTTAGTTCTTAATGCTTGATAGATATATTTAACAGATTAAAAATCCCCAAGATGTTCATAATTCTATTTTGTGTTTACTTCTACACTTTGTGTCTTGATCCAGTGAAAATGTTCAATTCCCGCCAGTATTTCATTTTCAGACTGTTTTAGGGAAATTTTTAAGAAAATAATTAAAATCTCTAAGTATTGACACATTAGAGATGTATCAATTTCAATCCATTATTTTAGGTTTAGACAAAAGGAGCGCCTGTTCTCTATTACTCTATTAGATAATTTTGTAATCTCCCCCAAATTTGAGAAAATTATTAAAAATTATGATAGATCATTTTTTCTTTATAAAAATAAGACAGAATTAAGAATAATTATAGGTTTTTATGACCAAGAAAATTTTATATACAGCAAAGGGGTTAATGTGGTATATTCGTGACATACACTTAGTAAAACAATGTTTACAAAATCAGAAAGAAAACTCTAAAACCTCACTTAATTTTGTCAATAAGACATGTACAATATTTTGGTATATGAATAATTTTACAGCTACGAGGCTAATTTCAATTCGTAACTTTACTACTACATGTCTTTACAGAGTATACTGGACACTGGCATTTTTAACTAACAAAAATGACACAAACTTAACAATATAATCAGAGAAATTTCCCAAATTTCATTCAATAAGGTATTTTAAGGTTTACATGCTGTATACTTGTAGCATTTTTTTTTTTTTTTCAGTTTTTGGCCGGGGCTGGGTTTGAACCCACCACCTCTAGCATATGGGGCCGGCACTCTACTCCTTTGACCCACAGGGGCTGCCCTTACTTGTAGCATTTATTTTTTGAGACAGACTTCCTAAGTGAGCAGGAATTAGCATCCTGTAAAACACGTTAAGCATTGGACAATTGTTTTTAAAAATGGCATCATTAGAGGGCACTATTGCATGCCTTGTAGGAATTGCAAACTTGAACGTAAAGGCAAGTTAAGAGATTTTCTGGTATAAAACTGTTTCTCCTGTTATTCTTGATACTTAACATAAATAGATATGGAAGTTATTAAGTTTTGCCTTCACAAGAAGTGAGGGAGGAAGAAGGGAGAGAGGGAAGGAGGGGAGAAAGGACGTCTATGACTTTTGTTATATAATATCTATAGAAAAAAGTTTTGCCAAAGACATCTTATGAAGGTGCTTTTTTAGCAAATAAATCACAGCTCCATTCATGGGCAAGGCATCCTTGTTAGCATTTGATTAAATGCTTCAATAATTTTTCCATAGCAGTGTTTTTCAAAAAAGGTAACCCCTAATAGCTGCATATTTATTGTTAATGTGTTGTTAAATTGAAATAGAAAAGCAATATTGATGTAATAACTCTTTTTCATGCCTTCTCTCTCAGCAGTACATTTATAATAAATTAAGAGTTAGCTGACATTCAGAAACTGAATAATATTAATTGTAAATTCTTTAACATGCTGCAAACAATTTGTTTAATTTCGAATAACATTTTTCAATGTTTATTTCCAAATTAGTTAAAGTTCACCTTCCCATAAAAGGTTGATGTTTATTCTCTTTATAGATGTTAAATTCTCCAGTCTAGCTTTTTAAATGAGTGCAATTAAAGGCTTCATCAGAAGAAATGAAATTTGCATAAACATACATGCCTTAATAGCCTTTAGTACTGAACAGAAATTACTCTTCATCTTGATGTGCTGATAACTTGTTGCACAATTACTACGCTGCTCAGTTGTCTTTGTAACCGAATGTTTGTTATTCATCTTTTGTTCAAGTTCATTTTGTTTGTGAACAATGCGTTTTTAGCACTATCCAATAATTTATTTCAAATTTGTGTTAATTAGAGAAATTTAATTCTTACATACTTACAAAGCTCTGCAAAGTACAACAGTAAATTCATTCAAATTAATACAACTTCAAGTAAGCTTATTTGGACCTGCTGGAGAAACAGTGTAGATTTTTTTTTCAGTGTACACTCAATACAAACTTATTTCTTCTACGTTATTTTGATTGGAATTAATGTCCTTGGAATTGTGGTGAAGTAGAATAAAAAGTACAGGAAAGCAGAGTAAGTACCTGGTCATTTAAACAAAGAATTAACCTCTCTCTCTTGACATGGTCAACATCTGTTTGACAAAATACAAAAAAGCCCACCATTTCTCTGACAAAACTATTTCTGAGAAGGAGCTCCACTTAATCCTGTATGTGCTAGGAATCAGAGACATTTGTCCAGTACTTTTATTTAAAAACATACTCCCTCCTATACGTCTTTCACATAGTTTTATGTAATAAGTGATGCGGCCATGTATGTTGGCTCAGTTCTTAGGAAGCAGCAAGCGTCAGGCTTCTAAAGAAAATATGGTACCTGGACAAGCAAATCGTGTCACATTGACCCTATCCTTAATTCCTCCCATTTTTCTCTAAGTCCTATATATACATACTACTTTGACAGAACAATTAAAACAGGTTATAAGGCCTCAAGGTGTATATACGCTTGTTTTTTCTAATGGAATAGGAGCATCTGTGAGATTACATTTTCCTCTGCCACCAGACAAAGCAGTAACAATGAAAAACAATGACAATCCAAAAATACATTTGCAGAAAGGTGCACCTGTTTATTTTGCTAAGAATTTTAAAAACATTCTAAATTCTCATCAGAAAGGGAGTTGATCTATAGGAGGAAACTGCGTGAGCTCACATGAGAAAATGTGCATAGTAGGTGAAAAGAAGACTGTGTTATAGAAAAACAGAATAAACACACTCAGAGTTTAAAACCTTCTAATGGTTATTGTTGTTGGCCTTGACACTGCCCGTCCTAAATGGCAGCAAGAACACAAAGTCAATAAAAATTCAAAGACGAAGAATCAAACCGTTATGTTATTTGTCAGGGGGCATGGAATCTCTAGAGCAAAGTTTCAGATTCTTGTAAATATTAAGAATTTCATTACACAAGTAACAGTTTTTGGTTTGTAATGTCTGTATGGAAACCTATCAGGGGTGTCCAACCTGTGGCCCACTGGCCACATGCTGATTCTTAGAGGATTACTTTGCTTATTTGTGGTGTCAGATATTGTGAAAATTATGCATGGACTCTTTTTTTTTTTTTTGCCTCATCATCTTTTGTTAGTGTTTGTATATTTAATGTGTGGCCCAAGATAACTCTTCTTTTTCAAATATGCATCAGAAAAGATTCACCAGTGCAGATGAAACTGTTAAGTTGCTCCTTTAGGACAGACATTTATATGGTTTCCATTTTTATATGTTAAATATGATGATGTAATAAACATCTTTCTCTGTGTCTCCTTGTATAGAGGTGTATTTGTCCAAAATATAATCTTTTTTTTTTTTCTTTTGTGGAGACAGAGTCTCACTTTATCGCCCTGGGTAGAGTGCCGTGGCATCACACTGCTCACAGCAACCTCCAGCTCTTGGGCTTAAGCGATTCTCTTGCCTCA
>CAUYON010111771.1:0-17951 GCA_963573935.1 Arctocebus calabarensis | reverse complement strand
GTAGAGACAGAGTCTCACTTTATCGCCCTGGGTAGAGTGCCGTGGCGTCACACTGCTCACAGCAACCTCCAGCTCTTGGGCTTAAGCGATTCTCTTGCCTCAGCCTCCCTAGTAGCTGGGACTACAGGCGCCCGCCACAGTACAAAAAAGTTTTTAAAAAATTGGCCAGGCACAGTGGTGAATGCCTGTAGTCCCAGCCACTCAGGAGGCCAACGCTGGAGCTCTGAATCACATCTTTCTCCAGGGGGACAGGGAACACTCAAGCTCTGATGGACTTAGTTAGTCCATCTGGAAAACAGGGGATTGTTTTGATATCCCACCCCTCCACCCTACCACCCTTCCTGTCCTTATGGTGTTGTGGGGAGTTAACATGACATTAACAATCAGTACAGGGCGGCGCCTGTGGCTCAGCGAGTAGGGCACCGGCCCCATATACCGAAGGTAGCGAGTTTAAACCCAGCCTCGGCGAACTGCCAAAAAAAAAAAAAAACACTCAGTATAGTGCCTAGCTCTCAGGAAAAATGCATATACTCCATCATTACAAATACTATTATTAATATCAGTATGAGTTATGTTAGAGATATTGGGGAGAGGACTGGTGACTGAGACAAGAGCAAGGATGTCTCCATGGGGGAGGTGGCTTTGGAATGTTTATTTTTTATTTTTTTGAGACAGAGTCTTGCTATCTTGCCCAAGATATGGCCTCAGTCTAGTTCACAGCAACCTCAAACCCTAGGCTCAAGCCTCTTCCTGCCTCAGCCTCCTGAATAGCTAGAGTACATAAATGAGCCACCATGTCTGGCAATTTTTTTCTATTTTTATTTTTTATATTTTTTTGAGACAGAGCCTCAAGCTGTCACCCTAGATAGAGTGCCATGGCATCACAGCTCACAGTAACCTCCAATTCCTGAGCTCAAGTGAGTCTCCTGCCTCTGCATCCCAAGCAGTTGGGACTACAGGCATCCACTGCAACGCCTGGCCGTTTTTTGGTTGCAGCCTTCATTGTTGTTTGGGGGGCCCGGGCTGGATTCAAACCTGCCAGTTCAGAATGTGGCTGGCGCCTTAGCCTGTTGAGCCACAGGCGCCGAGCCAATTTTTTTCTATTTTTAGTAAAGACGAGGGTCTCATTTTGCCTAGGCTGGTTTCAAACTTCTCAGCTCAAGCAATCTTCTTGCCTCAGCCTCCTAGGGTGCTAAGATTACATATATGAGCCACCAACCTGGCCAATTGAGTCAATTTTCTAAGACGGATGAAATTTCATAGGGAGACCATTCCAAGAGGAGGACACTATGAGAGCTAAGGCATAGTGGTAGGTGGTCTCATCTGGCTGGTGAATTGGGCTGAGGAATGGGTTTAGGCCAGAATATGCAAGGCTTCAAGCCCACTCCCAAGAGTTTGCTGACAAAGGCTAGCAGAGTCCTTCCCAGTCTAACATCTTCTTCCCTAATCTCATCTCAGGTGCCATGGGCCCCTCTCTACCCTCCATGGCCTCCTGTCTGCTCTCACCCTTTCTAGTCTCTTTCACTTGCTATTTTGTCTCCCTGAAACACTGTTTCCCTCACCTCCACCTTTCCCATTTCCACTCATCCTCCCATCTTTCAGGACCTGGTCCAAATACTACATACATTCCCTCCAGGATGCCTTCTCTGGCTGCCTAGCTAAGGCATTCTCCTTCCACCTACCTCAGGGTATATTCCCCTCAAAGCAGGGCTTTTACTGTGAAGTGATCTCATTTGTATGGTTGTTTACTTGATTCTTGTCCTCTGGAACTTTGTCTTGTTCAATGCTATGTCTCCAGTATGGAGTAAGTCCTTATTCAATGCTTACTGAATGAAGGACTAAAATGTTGGGGTTTTTTGTTTGTTTGTTTGTTTTTTTACTTAAGAGACAGGGTCTCACTATTTTGCCTAAGCTGGTCTTGAACTCCTGGCCTCAAGAGATTCCCCTGCCTCAGACCCCCAAGTTTCTTGTACTTCACCTGCCTCCTTAAAAGCTTTTTTTATTTGTTTGTTTCTATTTTTTTTAGTAGAGATGGGGTCTCACTGTGCTCAGGTTGGTCTTGAAGCTGTGAGCTCAAGCAATCCACCCACCTTGGCCTCCCAGAATGCTAGGATTACAGGCGTGAGCCACCATGCCCGGCCTCCTAAAAAACTTTTTTTTTTAATTTTTATTTATTTATTTTTTGAGACAGAGTCTCAAGCTGTCACCCTGGATAGAGTACCATGGCATCACAGCTTACAGGAACCTCCAATTCCTGGGCTCAAGCGAGTCTCCTACCTCCGCCTCCCAAGTAGCTGGGACCACAGGCGCCCACCACAACGCCCAGCCATTCCTTGGTTGCAGCCGTCATCATTGTTTACTGGCCCGGGCTGGATTCGAACCCACCAGCTCAGGTGTACGTGGCTGGCATCTTAGCCCGTTGAGCCACAGGCGCCGAGCCCTAAAAAACTTAAATAAGGGAGTAATGTGATCTGACGTAATGTTTTTAAAAACTCCCTCAGACTAAAAACAAAACAAAACAAAAACAAAAAACAACTCCCTCAGATTACTGTCAGCAAAGTAGTTGTACTAATCTAGAGAATAAGGAAGGGGACCAGGATCAGATAGTGGCAATGGAGGGGTAGGAAGTCCTCAGAATCAGGAGAAATTTAAGAGGAAGGAAGGACAGAAAGAGGCAATTGTAGGAGACAGAGGAGGGAGGCAGAAGTCATGACCTCTGGTTTTGATAGCGGGGAGGGAGGGATGGAGACACAGAAGGAAGAGTGGATATGGGAAGATTTGAAAATGTATATGGATGTGGGCAGATCATGTGAGGCTTGACCTTTGACATAGCCTGGGCAACATAGTGAAACCCGGTCTCTACAGTCAATCAATTAACCAGCGTGGTAGCACAGATCTGTGGTCCCGGCTACTCAGGAGGCTGAGGTAGGAAGATGGCTTGAGCTCTGGAGTTGGAGGTTGCAATGTGCTATTATGACACCACTGCATTCTAGCCTGGGCAACATAGCAAGATCCCCATCTCTACAAAATTAGAAAAATTAGCCAGGTGTGGTGGCACATACCTGTGGTCCCAGCTACTTGGGAGACTGAGGCTGGAGAATGGCTTGAGCCCAGAAGTTGTAAGCTGCAGTGAGGGATGATTACTACTACACTCCATCCAGTGTTGGCGAGAAAAGAAGACTCTGCCTCTAAAAATCAATGACAAAAATAAAACGTATGAATACAACATATTTAACGTTGTATACGTTAAATATATAAAATAAACACAAACTTTAATGAAAGGTGGTGATAAATCCTATGCATGGGAGTAATAAAACAGGGAACAGGAACAAAGCGGGGCCAGACGTCATGCTGGAGAGCACTTGGTGCCCAGTAAGGATTTATCAATATTTGTTACACAAAGACTTCAAGGCAGAAAGTGGCCGACTGATTCAGTATGTTTAAGTAAATGATCTAGTTGGTCTCAAACGATTCCTTGAGGTGGGTTCCTTCCCTATCTAGAGAGGAAGAAACTAAGGCACATGGGGTAACGTATTGACAAATGTGTCACCAACGTTAGGACGGAAACCACAACCAAGAGAAGAGTCGCCCCAAACAGGATCCCGGAAATGGTCATCTACGAGCTAGGGGTAGAGGCCCGCGCTGGGCTCACTGACTTATGACGTCATTGGAACGTTGAGCGGCGTAACCATCACCTAGACGCAAATTCATTTCCTTTCCCGGACAGGTCCTCTGGTAGTTGGGTCGGTACGAATCAAGTCCTTTCATTGGCTCCTTGCTTCGTCAATCTGTTTCATTCATCCAGCCTTCCGCCCCGCCTTCCTAAGCTCTCCTCTGATAGGTTGGCGCTCCCGTCACTTCAGAAAGTTCCGCATTCCTTCCGCCTTTCTTCGGGACCTGGAGAGCAAGGAGGGTGGATCCCAAGCAGCACACACCCCGGGGCTCTGCTTCCAACACTGATTGGCTGCTTCGGTTGCCAGTCGCTACACCACCCGCCGCTAATTGGCCATACGACCGCCGCTCTGCGTGGCGTCGACTCCGCCCCCGTCGGGTATTTGTGGTGGGGCTGCGGAGTCGCCGATCCCGCCGGAAGCGCCAGGACAATGGGGACCCGGGACGACGAATATGACTACCTATTCAAAGGTGCGGGCGGTGGCACATAGATGAGCGAGGGCGCGGCTGCCAGATAGCGGGCCGAGGCTGTGCTCCAGGCCGCTAAGCCTAGGCCGGAGCCCGGAGCTTAAGTCCTAGTAGGTCAGGAAGATCGAGGCAGGCCGGGTTTCTTCAGCTTTGGGCGAGGGTGTGCGGCCATGCGGAGCTGATGGCCCAGGGAGGCTTGGGGGCCTAGGATGCCTGGGGGGCGGGGCCCCGAGTGGGTGGGGCCGGGAGCTGTGGGCGAGGCCGTTAGGGGCGGGACCTCGAGAAGTGCAACGCTTTCCTGGATTTGGCGGGTCGGACTGGGTGGAAAGAGCTATTTGGCCTGGGGGCGGAGCCAGAGCGTATAGGCGTGTCCTATCCGTGGGTTGGACCTGGACGGGTGGGGGCGGGGACTTTCGCACAGCCCGGCCGGATTGGGTGCAGCTCGCCTGGAGGCGGACCCCTGGAGGGGCTGGGCCACAATAGGGGCTGGGTCAAAGTCGGGGAGTGAGGTGTGTTTGCAGGGAGGAAGTCTTGGAGTGCAGCAATTCTGTGTGAATTGTGTGAGCGGCAACAATTCTGTCTCTTAAATCCTAGGACTCTTAATAGTAGTAACCCAGTACCTGCACTTTTCTGAGCACTTTACCCGCAAGAACTCATTAAATCCTTGCCACACCCCTGAAAGGTGGATATTATCCAGCTTTTCTTTTTACACAGTAGGATTTTGAGGCCCAGAGAAACAAGGACATAGCTGAGGACCCAGGCCAGCTGTGAGCCTTATCATTTGGGGCGTAGTTGGGGGCCTTGCTGCCAAGATCTAGGACTTGGAGTTGTCAGACCATCTCCCCACAACACATGTATGCTGATGGCTGGGGCTCCAGCCATCTTGTTGGAGATCTTTCCCATCCAAGAGACTGAGGGCTCTAGGACCATTAAGTAAGGCCTAGGCAGATCAGGCCTTTACAGGTTTGGGGCCGGCTGGGAAGCTCCTTCATCCTGCCCCTCAAGCTGGTTATACTTACTCCCTTCACGTTACTGGAGTCCCTTGTTTCTGAGGTGGGCCGATTTAGGGGTCACTGGCTTCACAGTACTTTCTGTGCCAAGTTGGCCTTGTGCCAGGTCTTATACTGTCCATGCTGGCTCCCTGCCTGACAATAGCAGCCCTTGAGAGCTAACCCCTGGGCCCATGCCGGGATCCTTTGCCCTACTCTGTGAGGGCCTACCTCCTATGCTTTCTGTTGGTGTCTTTACCTCATTGGGAGAGCCGGCCATCTCTGAGAGTGTGCTCTATGTTCAGAGCTGGTCTTGCTTGACCCTTGAGCATCTTGGAGTTGTGGAGAGTGGAGCAGAAGTCTCCCTACCTGGGTTATCCATGTGGCAAAAGGCTTCCAGGCAGAGGGAGAGGGAGTACCTTTGCAAAGGCTTAGAGTTGTCCCACTGCACTGTGGACTCTGGCTACCACAAGCAGGTTTATAATGTCAACACAGGTGAGGCTGGCTGGTTGGCAGGTGTCAGGTCCAAAATCCCACCCTAGCAGCCAAGGGAAGCTGTGTGAGAGTTTTGGGACTGAAGATCCAAACAGCCCCCTCTGGTGACAGAGGGAGAAGATTCTGGTTATGTTGCAGCCAGTGCCATCTCCAGTCACTCCACCCTGGGGTAGCTCCTCATAGGTTGTGTCTGAGCACCTGCCCATACATGGAACTATCAGGGCAGAAGGCACTTCTCCCCAAGTACCACATCCAGGATTCTGTGGTCATTCCCTGCTAGTAATTTTCAACCTTTTGCTATTATAAATACCCCAGCTCCAAGTTTCCCTGAGTTATCCTTTTGCACCTTCAGGTTTTTTCCTTGAAGTGTGTTCCCAGAAGTACAGTTACTGGGTCAGGGGCAGCAGTGAAGCCATGTAGTTCCCGGGACTCGTCTCCAGAGTCTACTTCTTGGAAACACTGATCTAGCTTATGGGGCAGCTGGCATGAGGGGGGTGCCTGCCTACCCTGCTGCCTTCTCCCACTGGCCTCTTTTCCCTGAGTTGAGCAGGTGCCCTGCTGACCTTCTCGAGCTGGTTGGTAGCAAAAGTCTAACCCACAAGGTCAGCATTTCTCCAACTGCTCAGCTGATATCTGACCTTCATAACTTAGACCTTGTTGGAGGAGGCCTTTCTTTTCTTTTAATATTTGTCTTTAAGGTCCGGCTCAGCGTCTCACTCTTGTAATCCTAGCACTCTAGGAGGCTGAGGTAGGTGGATTTCCTGAGCTCATGGGTTCAAGACCAGCCTAAGCAAGAGAAGGACCCCCATCTCTAAAAATAGCTGGGTGTTGTGGTGGGTGCCAATAGTCCCAGCTACTTTGGGGGCTTAGGGTAGAAAATTGCTTGAGACCAAGAGTTGGAGGTTGCTGTGAGCTGACACCACAGCATTCTACCAAGTGTGACAAAGTGATACTCTGTCTCAAAAAGAAAATTGTCTTTAAATCCACTTAGATTTTCACTCTGTTAAATAGGAAAAGGGTACTCCATATGAGTGGCAAATTAAAAAGGAAGGATGGGGCTCAGTGGTTAGGGCTCTGGCCGAATGCACTGGGGCTGGTGGGTTTGAACTCGGCCTGGGCCTGCTAAACAATGACAACAACAACAACAACAAAAATAGCGGGGGGCGGTGCCTGTGGCTCAGTGGGTAGGGCATATACCGAGGGTGGTGGGTTCAAACCCTGCCCCAGCCAAATTGCAACAAAAAAATAGCTGGGCATTGTGGCAGGCGCCTGTAGTCCCAGCTACTTGGGAGGCTGAGCCAAGAGAATCATTTAAGCCCAAGAGTTTGAGGTTGCTGTGAGCTGTGACAACACAGCACACTACAAAGGGTGACATAGTAAGACTCAAAAAAAAAAAAAAAAAGTAAGGAGGGAGAGCAGGCAGTCCCCTACTGTCATATTGCTTGCATAAATGTGGTGGGCTAATGGAAATGTGAGTGCAGGGGCACAAATGCACTGTGAGCCTCTCCCTCCTGAGGGCCCAGGGCCTGCAGGGGTCCTCCCTGGGCCTGTCCACCCTCCCCCAACCAGGACAACAGGCTGGCCTTGGAGAGATGTCCAAGTCACAACTGTACCAGAAGTGATGACAAGGGCTAACTTTGTCACCAGGTGGATCTCCATCCTTGCCACCTGGGGAGCCCCCCAGGAGTCGAGATCCTCATGCCCTACCCTAGCTGACTCCACTGCTCTGCCATTCTCCCTGTCCCTGGGTTTTATTGCCAGGGATAGGCCACACCACATTGCTTAGGACACTGGCTGCCTTCTGTGCCACCCTCTTGCCACTTCAGCAGCAACATCACCTGTTGGCTCCCTTGACCTCAGTGGCCAAGGCCAGTAGATCCTCTGGGTGAACCCTGTTGCAACATTTGTTTTTCTCCCTGAATAGTCTCTACCTCCCCTGGGAATGAGATTATTTATTTGTACCTAATTATAGATCCTCATATTTATCTTCCTAACATTTTATCTTTTCAGCCATGGGTCATTTTCCCAGCCTGTCCAATGAGCCCCAGGGGTATCCCTGAGTTTTCCTCAGATGGACACTGGGCTGTGAGTCCATGTGGGAGCAGCTGTGTCCTCAAGGGCCACTGACGTTCTCCTAGGCCCTTCCCTGGAGACCCTGACCCCAGGGGACATAACTCATGTGGGAAACTGGCTGCGGGGGCTCCAAGCCCTGTCTTTTAAGTTGTATCCAGCCCTGGTCAAGGAGTGGCTGCTGGTCCAGGTAACATAGCAGCTCCCAGCCCCGTAGCCTCGGCAGGGCCACACCAGGCCTATTGTTCAGTTGCTATTTGGGGACCTAGACATGCCATCTTCTCCATTTAGAATGGGGACCTCTTGTGTGACCCAGTTCTGAACTCCTCTCAGCAGAGAATGGCTGAGGCAAGGGTGCCCACTGGTGCCAGTTCAGAGGAGTGGCGGGGCCCTGGGGCTGCCTGAACTGAGGACATAGCCCCTGCATGTCCACTAGGTCTGCTTGAGGCTAGGGTCTGGGCCCCAGGGGCATCACACTAGTCATGGGGCAGATGAGAGCACCCAGAACTCTGAGAGCTGCCAGCTCTTTGTTTTTGCCAAGTGGACTTGCCTGCTCTGAGAGACAAGTGGTGTGTCCAGGAGGCCATTTCCTGGCCAGTGAAGCCACCAACTTCTGTGGAAATGCTGGGAGCTGTCCTGAAGGGCCTTTTCTTCCCCTAAGACAACAGATTGTTTTCTGTGTCCTCAACAATGCCATACTCATCCTCAGCCTACATGTGAGGCGAGCCCAACTGCTAGCTCACTGCCTACCTCTCTGCATTGGGAACTCTTCCCAGGCAACACAGCCTTTCAGCTGTTCACCTGGGCAGTGGCTGGTTGGCCTTTATCCTGCTCTAGTCTCTACCATTCTCATTGGGTGACCTTGTGCTAGAGACTTAGACACTTTGGGTTGAGTGTCCCCAACTGTTTCATGGAAATAACATTTACATGAGTCCCACATGTGACCTTCCAGCCATATGCTGAGGTGGGGGAGGACAGCAGGTGAGGGGGTGAGTTGGGAGAAGCAAAGCTTAGACCCTAGGCCCAGAAGATCTGCTATTTCCCAAGCAGTTGGCCCTGGACAAGTCACTGCTTGCTTGGTGGGCACAGTTAGGCTGGGGGAACCAGTCTGCAAATATTACAGAAGCTCAGATCCCTTCTCTGCCCTCCCACCCTGTGTATCTTGGGTTGGTCATTCCCCATCTGAGCTTCAGTTTCCTCATCTGTAAAATGGGCTACGTGAGGCTTCCACAAAATGATGCACCAAGAACTTTCTCAGCACAAACTCAAATGTTCTTTGTGTTCTTGTTATTCTTGGTTCTAAAGCAGCCAGCCAGAGAGGGTGGGGGCTGCCTGATCTTTCCTCCACTGTAGCCCAAGAGTGGTGACCTGGGCACCCTCCAAATGTGTGTCTGGGGGGTAGGTCTGGGAGGCTCTGCGAGTCGCTTTGGCATTTATTTGTTCATTTGACAGACATTTGTTGGGTGCTTATTGTGTACCAGGCACCAAGCCAGGGCCTTATTCCTGCCCATAGGTCAGAGTGGCAAAAAAGTAAATATATGAAACCTGGCAAGGGAGAAGGTGGCAAGAATAGTGGGAGGAAAAGCCAGGAAAGGGGAAGGCTGGGTGGTGGGGTTTTAGTAGGATGGCAACAAGGGCCTCCCTACCGGAGTAGCATCTAAGGGAGCCTACAAAGGAGATGAGGGAGGAGTCAGGTAGGTGCCTGGGGAAGAGTGTTCCAGGCAGAGGGTACAGCTTGTGCAAAGGCCCTGAGGCAGGAGGAAGAGCAAGGATAGCCCCGTGTGGCTGGAGAGTGATTCAGGGTGAGAGAAGGAGGAGGGAAGGATAGGAAAATGGCAGGGCAGGTGGTGCAGGGCCTTCTGGAATGTGGGGAGGACTTGGGCTTTTCCCCAAGGGCAGTGGGAGTCAGGGAAGGCTATGGGCAGAGGGGGGATGGGACTAGACTTAGGTGCTCACAGGTGTCCTTGAGCTGCTATGGAGAGGACAGGCTTTTGGTTGAGATGAGAGTGAACATGGGGTCCCCAGGGAGGTAGCTGGCACAGTAACCCAGGGAGAGAGAATGGTGGTCTGGCCAAAGGTGGGGGCAGCAAAGATAAGATACAGACAACTTTTCACCAGAGTTGTATTCATACAGGAGAGTATACTACATGTAAGTGTATAGTTAGTGAATTTTTACCAGCTGAACACAAACCCACACATGGATCAAGAAATAGATCTCCAGCCCCCAGGGCACTCCTCAGCCTATTTCTCCTGGATCAGCCTTTTTTTTTTTTGTAAGACAAAGTCTCACTACATTGCCCTCAGTAGAGTGCCATGGTATCACAGCTCACAGCAACCGCAAACTCTTGAACTTAAGCAATTCTCTTGCCTCAGCCTCCTGAGTAGCTGGGACTACAGGTGCCCACCACAACACTTGGCTAGTTTTTCTATTTTTAGTTGAGATGGGGTCTCACTCTTATTTGGGCTGATCTCAAATTCCTGAGCTCAACTAATCCGCCCACCTAAGCCTCCCAGAGTGCTAGGATTACAGGAGTAAACCACTGCAACCAGCTCTGGATCAGTTTTGAAGGTGCTGAAAGATCAGCTTGGGATGTGAAAGAGGAGTTGGGGGTGACTCCCAGTTTCTGACTGAGCATTGGAAGGACTAGGCTGCCATTAACTGCATTAAGGCTGGGTGGGCAAGTCAGGGAGCAGTCAGGACTGCAGCTCTGCTGTGCTGCCTTTGAGGGGCCTAGGTCCCCCAAGGAGACATGGAGGAGGTACCATACCAGTCTGGGTTTTGGGGAGAGAGGTACATGTAGGATTTGCCCGCCCACGGTCAGTATTTGCAGCCTCAAGCCCAGACAGAGTCACCCAGGGACCAGATGTGGACAGAGTGGCCCGTCCTAGGGCTCCCTGCTGTTTGCAGGTCTAGTGATAACTTACAGGGGAGATGGGGGCATGGTGTCCCTGAAGGCAGGAGAGGAGAGGAAAGAGTGACAGGAAGGAAGCCACTGGGCACCAGCTGCGTGGGCTCCAGGGGTGAGGCTTACCTCAGTGGGGAAATGATGCTCAGTTTGGGTTCTGAGGGCTGAGAGGACAGAGAACACCTTTTAGGGGGTTGGAAGTCTAGAAGGGAGAGAATCAAAAGGTGCCAGGAACAGGGAGTAAGGTCAGGAGGTAATCTTTTCTAAAGAGAGAACCCTGAGTTTGTTAACAGAGCAGCACGGTGTGGCCCATGGGAGGCAGATATGGTGGGCTCTGACCCTGGTTCCCTCAGTGGGGCAGGATTCTCAGTGGAGCCTGGGTTTACTGTGACTGCCTATACCTTCTTGAGCTCAAGAGGGCCAGCTCTGTTCATCTCTGCCCAGGATGGGGAAGCCTAAGCCTCAGTGGATGCGCTTCCTCAGGGACATGGATGATCAAGCCACCAGGCAGACCTACCCTCTCAGGTCTGAAGGCCCAAGGTCCATGTCTGGCTAGGGCATGTGGTTGGCTGCAACTGTCATTTCATCTACACCATGTGCACTTGGGTACACACACACCTGTGCGTGTGCACATACCAGTCTCCCCTGCATGGTATGCTCTACCACCCCAAAGCCTGGGCAGTTGGCACCCCAAAGGCATTGCTTCCAAGGTTGGGGCAGGAAATGCTTTATGGGGGGTGGGGACCCCCCCAGCCTGACCAGCCTCTGCTGGTCAGAGGGTTCTTGTTTCTGATAGCATTCAGCTGGGACTGTTGCCCACAATCCCTTATCTCCCTCCCAGCCCTGTTACTCTGACTGCCCTCCTGAGCAAGGCTTTGTGTCTTGGTGAGCTGCTCTGGCCCACTGGCAGTTGTGGGCTGGGCTGAGTGGAAACTGTCTCTCCCCAGTCATCGAGGCCAACTCACAGGTAGCGACTGAGGAAGGCAGCACATACCTGTGTGTGCCCTCCCCTTGCACCAAGTCAGCAGGGCAAGGGACAGGGCTGGTAGGAGTTGATGGCATGCTCTGTCCCCTCTATACCCCTGAGGGCATGAGTAAGAGGTATAGCTCCTCATTGCCTGTCAGACCCTCATAGGTAAGAACCTGGAAGAACACTGACCCTTCCCATGTTCTGGCCAAAACCACTATAGGAATAGCGACACGTGGCCACTTGTCCCTTTCTGAGTGCTACATGCTGACTAGGTCACAACGACACATGCTCTCCGTTCCTCCTCCTGGAATGGCTGCTGTTACTGCCTTCCTGTTCTCACTTTCAAAAAAGGCAGCCCTGAGAGGTTAACTGATTTGCCCAAGATCACTAAGCACTGGAGCTTTCTTGGGCTGTACCCTGCTTCCCAGCCCCAGCCTGCAGGTAGAGGCTTAGGAGTTGATGAATCATAAACCACTCCTGCTAGAATGTTGAGGTCCCTGTGCCCCAGCAGGGACAGCCCTGTTCTGAGGACCAGAGACAGGTGGGAGTGTTGTGCCATCCAGGTGGGAGTGGCTGTTTCTGGAAGGCAGGAGCTTCCATTCACTTCTGCACCAGGGACCATAGTTCCTGTGGGCTCCTCTGCATCCTTGGCTGCCACATTCACACAGCACCCAAGGAGCCACTAGGAAGCTTCTGTGGGTGGCATATGGGGACTCACAGATCTTCCCCTTCCCCCCTCTCCTCCATCAGTGGTGCTCATTGGGGACTCAGGCGTGGGCAAGAGCAACCTCCTGTCGCGCTTTACCCGCAACGAGTTCAACCTGGAGAGCAAGAGCACCATTGGAGTGGAGTTCGCCACCCGCAGCATCCAGGTGGACAGCAAGACCATCAAGGCCCAGATCTGGGACACAGCTGGCCAGGAGCGCTACCGCGCCATCACCTCTGCGTGCGTGTTGGGCAGCTGGGGCCCTGCTGAGTGGGGACGTGGGTGTGTGGGCTTGAAGGACATGTAGGAGTTAGGTAGATGAGGCAATGGCAGGAGAGTGGAGGGTGGAGAGACCCCCAGGAGATGTGGAAACCTCAAGCAGAACCGTGCCCAGCCCTGGCCACACTGGGGCACTAGGGTATCCCTGAGTATCATCCTATTGCTCCCATCTCTGCCTGGCAGCCTTCCTCTTTCCTCTCTCCCTTCTGTGTGGCAGCTCATGCCTTATCCATGCTCATTCTGTCCTCTCACCTGGACCTGGGCCCCAGTGCCTCCCTGAGGCCTGCCAGCCATCAGGACCCACTCAAGCTGCCTCTTTCTGGACCCCTCCCAGTCCCCAGCCATTCCCCACCACTGGTCACTCCACCACCTGGCTGTCTCCTGGACCCCCTCCCTGCCTCCTTCAGCTTTCTGGTGGGTGTATGTCCATCCATCTCCTTGATGGTCTGTGGCTGGCTCTGCATGAGGTGGGGCAAGGGGATTTGGTTCTCTGCCCAGCAGTGGCCTTTTGTCTGGGTGGTTGCTGGTTCCTTTTCCCCCTAGCTCCTTCCTCAGGCCCTCACATTTCAGAGATGGATCTAGGGAGCAGACCTGGGGCCTCTGATCACTTCTGTCACTTAAGGCCACGATGGGCACCCCTCGGCTGGACCCTGTGCATGATGTGTATGCTGCCTTCCAATGAGGCTGCTGCTGCACATGGCCCCAGAGGGTGTCCAGGCCCAGAGCAGCTCACAGGACACTGCTCTGCAGGTACTACCGCGGTGCTGTGGGTGCCCTGCTGGTGTATGACATTGCTAAACACCTGACATATGAGAACGTGGAGCGCTGGTTGAAGGAGCTTCGGGACCATGCTGACAGCAACATCGTCATCATGCTGGTGGGCAACAAGAGTGATCTGCGCCACCTGCGAGCTGTGCCTACTGACGAGGCCCGCGCCTTTGCAGGTGGGTCCAGCTTGGCCTCTGAGAACAGGGTGGAGACTGAGGCATCAGAGAAGCATCTGGAAAGCAGGAGGCACCCCCACAGTGCCAGGGCCCCTGGCCACAGTGCCAGCCTCCCCTCCCTCAAGAGTGATCTTTCGTTCCTGGACCTGTTAAGTGGGCAGGTGGCATCCCCAAGAAAGAGGGAGGGGAGCCAGACACCATACAACCCCACCTCCTCACTCACTTCACAGTATTTTCTGTTCCAGAAAAGAATAACTTGTCCTTCATTGAAACTTCAGCTTTGGATTCCACCAACGTAGAAGAAGCATTCAAGAACATCCTCACAGGTTGTCACAGGGCCTGGGTGGGCCTGGGGAGGGCACCAGCCTCTCAGTTCAGAATGCAGTCCCAGAACCTTCATATCATTTCTTAAACCTGCAGTTTTGTCCAGACACATGGCCAGGCATAGCATCCTCTCCAGGCTCAGGCCAGATCCAGGCCTTGCTAGCATGCAGGACAGAGACCCCCTTGCCCCAGTCCCATCCTGGGCTCCACAACCAAACAGCCAGCCAGGACCAGAAGGGGAGGCGGGTGCTGCATTAGCCCTGAGCCCCTTGGCATCCTGGAGTTTACTACTGAGGGAGGAGGGAGCCTCTAATCTTAGGAAACAAGAGGCAGAGCTGGCTATTACCAGATAGCCAGATGGTTCTGTCCTTCCTGAGTGCATAGTCTACCATGGGCAAGTGGGTGGTGGCCCCTGGAGTCCAGCCCCTATCTTTGTTTTCTATGATGTATATATACTAGGGACCCTTGGGGAGACTCCATAAAGTCCTGCAGGGATGTGGTCACCATGGGTGGGCAAGTCATGAGACTCACTCACCCAGTATCTCCCTCCCTGCTCTGGCAGAGATCTACCGAATTGTGTCCCAAAAGCAGATTGCCGACCGTGCAGCCCACGACGAGTCCCCTGGCAACAACGTGGTGGACATCAGCGTGCCACCTACCACCGACGGACAGAAAGCCAACAAGCTGCAGTGCTGCCAGAATCTGTGACCGCCCCAGCCTCTGCCCAGCGTGCCCATGGTGTCATCCCAGCCCCTCCCCATTGTCCCTCTGTGACCATCTCTCTCCCGCCCTCTCAGTGAGCGCCACAGGGCCGTTTGGGGCCCAAGAAGAGCAGGAGTCAGTGGCACCTCCTATCCTGCGCAGGGAAGCTAGAAGCCCTGGCTTGCTGTGCCCACTCAACTCGGGTCCCGGCAGACGTCTTGCCAGGCTGGGAGGGCAGTGAGATGGACAAGCCCAGTTAGAGGCCAGGAGGGCGGGCAGATGGGGCCGCTTCTCCTGTTTTCCTCTGCAGGCTCCAAGGAATGATTGGCTTCTTCCCTATCTGGCCTGCTGGCCTCACTGGCCAGCCATCCCTACCCAGAATCCCGCTCGGAGCTGAAGCCGGAAGAGCCAGGCAGCTGGTGCCGGCGGAGGCGGACTCTCTTAGCTCTTGGCTAATGGCTGCCCGCTCCTCTGCGCACAGCTAGCACGCAGGACTCCCACCTCTGTGCGTGTGATCCCAGCCCTGCCCGTAGATTGTCGCTGGGAGAAGCCAGTCCCTGTCTTGTCCTCTTGCACGCAGCGTGCCCCTTCAGCCCTCTCCACCCTCGGCCCCAACTCCCCTGTCTTGTCTCCCCGTCTGATCTGGAACCTGTTTGCAAGTGAAGCAATATCTCCGTGTTTTGTATATACAACTGCTCTTGTAGCCTTTGGTTTTGTTATTGTAGAGAAACAGATTCTTTATACACTTTGTAAGATTTACGCCAAACCCTAGCTCTTGATCTCTTATTCTCCCTGTGGTCCCTGCACTGTTTTGCCCCATGCCTCATTTCTCTGGCCCATTACTAAAATGTATAATCCGACTTCCTGTACAGAAAACTGCCGCTGCCCTTCTGTCTTCTTTCTCTACGCCAGACGGCGACTCCTGAGACAACGCCCCTTGCTGCACATCCCCCAGTGCAAGGCGGACCCCCTCACCCTGGCCCAGTCCCAGTCCCAGCCCCTGGGGGAGCTTTGGGCACAGCACCTGCCCTGGGCAACTTGAAGGCCCCTTGAGCTGGCCCAGCAGGCTTTTCATGTGTAACCATATGGCCATGGGGATCCTGGAGCCAGCTGAGAGTAGGGATGAGGTGATGATAAAGCGAGGGTGAGACAGCCAGGGTGTTGTGGCAGAAGAGGGTGTCGGTGACCATGAACTCCAGGCTCTGGGACCTACTGCCCTGCTGCTCGAGGGTGCCCCCTGGTGGGAATGGGAGTCGTGAGCTGTGCTCACTGCACCTCTCTTCCAACCCCCTCCTGAGGCCACTTGTTCACCTGGGGTTCTGGGAAGGGAGGCTCTCCCAGGGATACCAGCTGTTTCCATCCTAGACTGCCACTGGAGAAAGGCCTGATGAGGGAATGCTGGTGACAGGTTAAAGTGGGTAACCTGGGCTTCCTCTGCCCTTCAAGGCATCTAGCTTCTCCACGTGGACAAGGGTGGACTGATGAGGTGACCTTATAACCTAGTGGATGCAACCAGTCTCTGTCTTTCAAGCTCCAGCCGAAGAGGCCACTCATCCCATGGATCCATCTGAGGCCCAGCAGAGAGGAGGGCTGGCTCCCTCTTGATTACAGGTTCTGGTTGTCCGGCCTGGAGAGACAGGCATTCCCAAACATAGCCTTCCAGAACATCTCTAAGCCAGGGGCAGTTTAGACAGGGGAGTTGGAGGGAGCCACGGTGTGTGCACCAGGCCTCAAACTCCTGGCTTCAAGCAATCCTCACCTTTCAAAACATTGAGATTACAGGCATGACCGAGCGAGCCTAGCCTAGAGTATCTTTCCTTTGTAAGGCTGCATGCTATTCCATTGTATAAGCATACCATGTTGTGTTTAGTCATTCATCTATTGATAGACACTTGGGTTATTTCCACTTTTTAGACATTGTAAGTCATGCTGCTGTGAACATGGGTGTGCCAATATCTGCTTGAGTCCCTGCCTTCAATTCTTTTGGATGTATACTCAGAAGTGTAATTGCTGGTTCATTCTATGTTTACCTTTTTTTTTTTGAGCCAGAGTCTCAAAGCTGTTCCACTGGGTAGAGTGCTGTAGCATCATAACTCACAGCAACTTCCAACTCTTGGGCTTATGTGATGCTCTTGTCTCAGTTTTTCTGTTTTTAGTAGAGATGGGATCTTGCTTTTGCACAGGCTGGTCTTGAACTTGTGAGTTCAAGCAATCCACCCACCTCAGCCTCCCAGAGTACTAGGATTACAGGTGTGAGCCACCATGTCTGGCCTATGTCTACTTCTTTTAGGAACTGTGTTAAATCTTTCACACATCATTAATTAGTATTTAGAACAACCACTGGATGTGGGCATAATACTATACCAGTCCTTAATACATTAGCTGGCTGGGCCCTTCTGACTCCAAGGAACACCAGAGCAAGTCATACTTGAGCTACCTGCAGACTTCTGCTACCTAGTTGCTGGAGACTTCTTGAACCTCCCACTTGAGAGTGAGTACTGACTAGGACAATTGATTTGGTACTCTTGACCTGGGCCAATCACCTGAGGACCATCCAAGGTGGTACCCTGGTTGTGTTATTGTGGGAAGGTTCGATTTTCCTTTTCCAATTGTTGTCCATGGAGGGGGGGGTGGAGTGTCTTAGTTGCTGGTATTTCTCCACAGCTGAGAAGTCAACCCAGAGTCACTGATTCACTAGGATTGGACAGAGACCAGCTGAAAACAAGACAGAGTCACTTAGCCCCACCACACCAAGCCGGTCCTCAGTATTTCAGGCTGTAGTACAGGTCTTTTGCAAAGCTATAGGGGAAAAACTGCAGTCGCCGGTCCCAGCTCTTGGGCAAAGGGCTGATTAATTGCTACTCCAGGAGCCCACAACCCAATTTCACCTTATCTGCTTATCTAGCCAAATGGTGAAAAATGATCAAGGAGTGGAATCAGTGGAAAAACTCTAGCAACATGAATAGTAGATCAACTCCCCTAAGAAATGACAAAACAGACACACCAGATGATCCCATTCATAAACAAATGACTGAGATGTCAGAAATCAAATTCAGAATTTGGAGTACAAATAAGATTAACAAAATGGAGTAAGGTTGGAATTAGAAATCCAAGGAGCACTTCAAAAGTTGTCTCAAGAATTCAAAGACAAAATCAACAAAGATTTTGACATGTTGAGGCAAGAACTTGCAGCCCTCAAAGATCTGAGAAATACAGTGGAATCCCTCAGTAACAGAACGGAGTAGGAATAAGAAAGGTTTTCAGACAGTGAAGAAAAACCTTTTTTTTTTTTTTTTTTTTTGCTTTGAAATTTAGAAACAAATTTTATTTAAGATCTGAAATACAATTCCTAAAATATCAACTTCTCCAGAAAACCGTGGCTACACAATAATGCATTGCCTCTATCATGTTAGAACGTGCATTAGA
>CAUYON010111769.1:0-15485 GCA_963573935.1 Arctocebus calabarensis | reverse complement strand
GTGCCGGCTCAGCACCCGTAGCACAGAGATTATGGCACTGGCAATATACACTGAGGCTGGCAGGTTCAAACCCAGCCCAGGCCAGCTAAACAACAATGACAACTGCAACAAAAACAACAGAAAAATAGCCCGGTGTTGTGGCGGGGGCCTATAGTCCTAGCTACTCAGGAGGCTGAGGCAAGGGAATAGCTTAGGCCCAAGAGTTTGAGATTGCTGTGAGCTGTGATGCCACAGCACTCTACCAAGGGTGACATAGTGAGACTCTGTCTCAAAAAAATAAAATAAATAAAGCTAGAGTGCTGCAGCATTTAATCCTCAAAGACCTCCTCTAACATCACTCATCGCTGATGCCACACTGATCTGGTGTACTTAATTTAACCATCTACTGTCTGTACAACTCCAAAACTTACATTTCCATCTTTAATTTGTACCCTGAACACTATATTTGAATATTTGATTGTCTGTTCAACATCTCAATCCCAGCAACACAAACATTTGTATGATACTTATCAACAGCTGGGAACTACATGTAAATTAATTACTTTAAATTACTTACTAGCATCCAAATCTTAAATCCAAAACCAGATTCTGATTTTTTACCAATATTTTCTCCATCCATACTTGCTCATTTCAGTTAACAGCAACTCCATCCTTCCGGTTGTAAGGCCAAATTTGCATGGAGTATTCTTTTCTTTCAATCCACCCATTCTGAACAAATATACTATTGGCTGTAAATTCAGAACAATTCTATATTGCTACCAATTCTCATTATCTTTCTTGCTATGGCCTGTCCAAATTATCATCTCTCTCCTAGGTACTTGTAACATTCTAATAATAGCTCTGTTCCTATAATTAATTATCAACATAGCAGTCAGAGTGATCCATTAAACAAAAGTCAAATGATCATATCACTCCCTCTGTGTCAGCGTCCTCCCCTCCATAACTAAGAGTGAAATCCCACATCCTTAAATTGGCCTGTTAGGTCCCACCCAATGATATTTGTTCCAATCCATCCACATCAGCCCTCTTCCCTTGGTATGTTCCATCCTGGTGGCCCCCTTAATGTTCCTAGACCTTGCCAGGCACCTTAATACCTAAGGGCCACTTGCACCAGCTCTTCCCACCTGGTGGGATGATCTTCCCAGACATATGCATGGTGCTTGTTCCCTAAGCTCCTTCGCTAAAGCTTAGCATTTTCAGTGAGAGCTTCACCGGGCACTCTATTTAAACCTATATACCACCCAGCCCACCCTCTTTATTTTTCTCCATCACATGGATTGTTTTCTAAATATTGTGAGATTGTAATTTACTTACGTATTCGATCCTAAAGTCTATCTTCTCCAGACCTGGCTTTGCAAGGTCAAACATTTTTGTCTGATTTTGTACTCATATATTCCAGCACTGATACACAGTAATTTACTCAATTAGCAATTGATAAAACTGAACAAGCCATATTTCGAAGTGAGAACCAAGGACATTGGAGGCTGGTGGTCAGATTAGGCCAGTGGTTTTCAACCTTTCTAATGCTGTGACCTTTTAATACAGTTCCTCATGTTGTGGTGCCCCCCCAACCATAAAATTATTTTCATTGCTGAAAATGAAAATAACTGAAACTTCATAACTGAAATTTTAGTAATTTTGCTACTGTTATGAATTGTAATGTAAATATCTGATATGCAGGATGGTCTTAGGTGACACCTGTGAAAGGGTCATTCGATCCCCAAAGGGGTCACAACCCACAGGTTGAGAACTACTGATTTAGGCTATCATTTAACCACAATTCAAATGAAACCACCAATATGGGAAGATAACACAACAGAACTTATAAATTTTTTCTGGAGGTCTGAAGCCCAGTGGTGGACTCTCAATTCAATGCTACTCTTCCTAGACAACACCAGTTTCCTGGACACTGTTAATTAGTCATGAGCATTAATACTTCATGCCGGTGGAGAGAACCCTTTGGGAAATATTTGTTTCTTGGCATTATGTTAATCAAACTTAACAAAATTATTTAATATTGATAAACACATTAACATTGAAAAGTGCTCATATTTAAAATATTCACGAAAATATTTAAAATCTGACCCGTAAGTTGTCCTTGACTTATTACTTACTGAGGAAAATAACACCTGAACTCCCTTTTACCTCACCTATAGAGTCACTGTGATGTATTATCATTTTAATTCTGGCCTGTAAATCAAAACTTCAAACCATCAGTATTCATAGAGTGCCCATAGCTGCACAGTGCTGTTGTAAGCACCGCTGGGCTATAAAATAAGTGGAAGACACAGTCCCTGCCTAGGTAAGTGGGTGCTTAATGTGGCTTGCACACATTTCTCACGTACAGCATAAAGCAAAAGAATGATTTGAGCACTAATTTAAAACTCTATTCAATTTTCACAGTAAAGTATATTTATTTTTGCCTAGCTCTTATACCTATCTGAATAAATGGCTTAAAATTTTTCACTTTCCCACTGGTGATCTGTTTATCCAACAAATTATTTCCCCAACTAATACTCTCATTCAAGGTAATTGAACTTTCCCAGCTGTGAGAAGAATGTACAAAATCAAGCATAATTCCATTGGTTGTGTTTTTTTATGCTGTAAGACTTACGTGTTTCTAGGACTGCTGTTATTTTTATTTTACTTAAAACCTCCAACCTTTGAGATAATCCTTGTGAGTCTATCACCACCTTTAAAATGTGTTATGTATGGTTACCTCAAAGCAGCATTTTGAAATAGTTCAAATTATATTTTGAAAGGAGCATCTCATTTCATCTAAGAAGGCTATTTCACTTTTGGAAGAAATATTTTAGGAGTAACCTTCTAAAAAATAGCTTTTTAAAAAAAAAAGTATTTTCACGAGAGAAAAAAGGGAAAAAAATTATGAGAATCCTTTAAACTCAAAATAGGACAAAACTAAGTTGAGCATTTTCTTGCCCAAAGCAGATTTCCTTTTATCTCCCAAAAATGCCCACAGGAGGTAGATGGCCAGGCTTCTGGCCAATTACAGGAGCCTTCTCCCTCCCTAAGCTTTATTCCCAAATGTACTTGGGAACCAACTTCTGACTCCAGACAAATGGCTGTTGGTTCCAGCTCTTACCTGCCAATTATAATACTTCGGCTATCTGCGCTAGGCTGTGGGTCAGCCCCATGATAAAACTAAGGGACCTGTTTGCCATTCATTAGCACAAATTGGTTCTACCCAGACAGAGCTGAAGTTTGGGGTGGGGCTGGGGCGCGAAGGGAGCCAAGGGCCTGCTGGAATGGATTTTTTTTTTTCTTACTAGGAACTGGGAAATGAAAGCACTATTTCCCCTTCTGGATCTCAGCTTCCCCTTTCAGTTCCTCCGTCAGGGGCAGACAATAGACGCCTCCAGGCCCCTCTCCGGGCACCAGGTCCCCATCGTCCCCTCACCCCTCCTCCCGTCTCTTCCCCGCCCCTCACCCTCCGGCTTCTCCAACTCCGGCTCCAGGCGGGTATTTGTCAGAGCCGTTCGGTTGCGACTGATTATGATTGCAGCAGATGGGCTGGATTTGACAGCGCCGATCCTAAGCAGCTTCTGATGGGGGGCCCCCGCGAAGGCGAGGCGGGGAGGGGGAGAAGGTGGGGGGTGGGAATCTGGGCCTGAGCCTCCTGGTCCGGGCGCTCGGGGAGAAAGTGGCACAGCCCACGCGAGGGGCCTCCCTGAGAGCAAGTGAGACGTCCCGCGGCTGCCAGGGCGCTGGGACACCTGGAGGCAGGCGCCGGGCGGGCCGGCGGCGGAGCACAACAAAGCGGAGGAGTGCGGGGCGCCCGAGCCAGGCGACCTCCGCGCTCTGGCCATGGCAAGTTTGGCAACTCCAGGCTCCGCAGCCGGCTTCTTGCTGCCCCCGAAGTGACGGCCCCGCGGGGTCTGCCCCTGGGGGGCAGCGCCCACCCCGGCCCTGGGCCTCAGCAGAATGCTCCACCGCAGGCCAGGTAAGGAGACGCCGCCCGTCCCTCGCCCAGGAGCACCGCCACGCCGGCCACTTGCGCCGCGGCTTTTCCCGTCCCCGGGCGGTCGCTTGTCCCCGCAGGCTGTGTGCTTCCGCGCCGCCTTCTCTGTCTCCTGTCGCCGCCCTCCCACACGGTTGGCTTTCCTTTGCCCCTTAACGGATCCCAACGGCAGGGGGAGAAGTTTGGGGAGGTGGCGCGAGCTGAGGGGCTCTCTCTTCCCTGGAAGCCTCCTTCGGGACACCTGAGGCGGAGGGGGCTGGGAGCCGTGTGCGCGCGTCCCCCGCCCTGCTGCTCCCACGCAGCCCGGCCGGCGGCACAGCACGAGCGCCCGCGCCCTCCTTTCCACCTGTGGGGCCTCGCTTTTGTACTGGAAGCGCAAATGAAAACACGCACACGTGCAGACACACTTCCACGTTGGCATCCTCCTGTGACTCTTAAAGGGCGGGGCGTGGGGGCGCCGCAGGAGACGGGGAGCGTCTTGAATTTGTGGCCCACCCAAGCGCAGGGTCAGCACCCCTCCTGTTCTTAGATCCTGGACTCCACTGTCTAGGGACCGCTGGAGTTCTCCGTCTCCAAGGGGGCTAGGAGGCTACTGAGGTTGGCCTGGGTATTGCTGTGTCACTGGGAACTCCCCTTCCCCTCTCCCCGCAAGGTCAGTGGTGTGGGCCCCCCAGGCGCGCTGCACCCACCTTGCACCACCGGCCACATCCCCCAACATGTGTTGTCCAGCCTGGGGCCTCTCACTCTGGTGGCCCCTCCTTAGCTGCCACCTCCTGCCCAGCTCACCAACAGCGTGTGCCCTGTTGCTACTGGCAACTGCCTGTGCCTAAAGCTCAGCCCCCCCCAGCTGGCTTAATGCTGATTGATGGGCAGAAATACGATATTTTCTGCAGCTGAACAGGGGCTGGTATAGGGCTCTCCTTGCTGCTGAGTCCTAGACCTCCCGGGGTGTTGGGGCCTGTCCTCCTTCCCTCCTCTAGGCTGGAGCTCTTACCCCTTAGGGGAAAGGGGTTGTCAGGATGTTTTCATCTCAGGTTAAGTACAGAGGCAGCAAGCCAGCCTTTGGTTCCCTGCTGAGTAACAGTCAGCCACCCCGGAATTTCTCTTTTCAACCTTGAGGCTTCTGTTGAGTCGCATGAATGAGGCTGCTGTTCTTAGCCCTTAACACCACCTGTTTTATTTTCATCCCCACCGCTTTGTATACCCCCTCCCTGTGTAGGTGCCCAAAACAGACCACCTCTCTAGTAACCATAACTGTTCCTGCAAATGCTCACAAAAGTGTTTTCTAGAAATAATTTCATATTGTTACCTCTTCCTTAATCACTTGTCTTCCTACTTCATGCCTCCTCTCTCCTAAGGCATAGAGTCTTATCATTTCCACCCTGAGATAGTGCAGTTACCAAAATTCAGCTCATAGGTCTCTTTGCTGGGGTGACATTTGCCCATTTCATACTTTTCATTTTAACCCCCTTAAACTGCAGCATCCCTTTTCCTTTCAGGGGTGGCAGCCTCCCTTCTCTAAGCCATCCTGGATTAGTACAGATTTTCTGGACTAATATAAATTCCAATGCTGGTATGTACCCTTGCTTCTACCTTAATACTGACTACAAAAGACTAGATTTCATTATCAAAGAAATCAGAAGAACTTTTTGTTCTGTAGCCTTTCTTCTCCCCAGCACCCCAGAATTTTTGACAGAGTATTTTCATTATTAGCTTTTTTTTTTGCCTGTGGACATTACTTTGGAAAACCAAGTGATGTTTCTGAATGATTTATTTATTTCTCCAAACAAAACTTCCTTGAGGGGCTTCCATATGTTGGGTACAGATATAGGCCCTGGAGCGGGAAGAAAAAAGACAAGACCCAAATGGATACCAGCATTTTAAGGCCCACATTGCAGCAGAATTGGGGTTATTCTATGGTGGGTAATGTTATAACAGCACACTACATTTGACTAGGACTTTACAGTTTACAAAAGGCTTTCACAGACATTATCTCCTTTAATCCCAGCAGCAGGAATTTTAAATAGCAAGGATTCCACCAAAAGACCCAGTAAAGCTCACGAATCCTGTTTCACCAAAAAGAGAAGGAATCTTGCAAATCATCCCAACAGCTGATGGAGCTTTAAAACACAGAATAAACAATTCATAAGAAGCTTATGAAGCTTAGTTACTGGAATGTAACTTGGAGAAGATAACTGAAATGCATGCAACATGTACATTACCAGGAAAGCATCCTGGGAAGAAAAGTCCATCCTGTGACCTCAGTGGCTTTGTGAATTGGAAGTAGAGGCTATCCAGGGCTCTGAACTGTTGCCTTATCCCAGGATCTAAAATGGGATGAAAATGTTAGCACAAAGTTGCTGAGAGACTAGCAAATTAAGCAAAATGAGTAGGTAATGATGTTACTTTCTTTAGCTACAAAGCATTCTTGAGATATCCACAAGTTTCTAGCATATATTTACTTGAGAAATGAAGTAATTTTCTGTACTTAGAGCCTAAAAAATGAGTTTGCGGGCCTTGTTTGAGCTATAATGAAGACAATCAAGGTTTTGATCGTTTTTGCCCAATACTTTGAAAACCAGGCTATCTCATGAGGATAAATGGCCATTTCTCTTTGTTTTATATAATTTATAGGGAGGATGTACAGAAGGCCTTTATGCAGATTTGCTTCTTTTCTAGGCTCCTTGGGCAGGGAGGGCAGCAGCCCTTCTGACTTCTTAGTTGTGAATATCATTCATGATTACCCTCCAAAAATGGTAAAAATCAGAAATGATTTTTATAATGCTCACTGTTAGGTATAAATTTTGGTTGGTATTTCAGATATTTTAATCTTATGTATTACTTTGAAAGTTTCATTCAAAGCCGTTTTGCAAGCATGGTAGTATATTACAGGGAGATTAGTATAGCAAGGGGTGGGGTATGACTAACATGCGTCATCAGCCAAGAAGGTAATCATAGGGCAAAGTCTGTTACACAGGGGAGATTTTTTTGTTGTTTAATATTATGAGGTTTGGTGGTGGCAACTTTTAGATGTTTAGAGCTTTTAAAAATTTGTTTACTTAAGTTTATTACTCTGTATTGGCATATAACATTTTAGTTTAGAGCTGTGACTTAAGGTTGATCATATGTCAGTGAAAAGCACATAATACAAAAAATACTTGGGAAATTAGATTGGACAGAGTTGAACTGGTGAGCCCTCTTCTGACAGGGAACTTTTCAGCAGCTTCAGGTTTTCCAATGAAGTTGAAAGAGGAGGGGCAAGCTTAGGCCTATTCCTCAGATTTTCCCATTTCACAGGAGAAACTTGGTGGGGGGTGAGCACTGAGCTGACAGCTAGTGTCATTCTGGCCCAGGGTTGTCAGCCTTCCTTATTCCCTCTAACATATTTATTCATTAAGAGAATAGTTCGCATTTTTAGAGAACAAGCTTCCTTGCTTTTTATGTGGAACTCTGCCATTTCTAGCTGAAATCTTGTTCATTTTAAATATGACAGTTTTGTCCCTTTGGGTACCCATAGGTGTGCTTTAAGGAGACATCCTTGGTGTAGTGGCTTCTGCCTCAAAATGGTTTCCTTGATATTACCTTCTTACATCCTTTCTCCCAGTAAACTCAATTTCTGTGTATACCTTGGGCTCACATAGTAGGTGGCAATGGTTCAAGTAAACAGTCCCTGGGAATTTTTTACTCATCTCAGAGAAGATATCTGTTTCTTATTAGTTGACATTAACATAACCTACAAAGTTCTTTGAGGATGCCCGTGCCTAGTTTTGCAGATACTATAGCAGGTGGGAAGGGTTTAAAGCAGCAGTTCTCAAATTGTAGGTCTTGACCCACAGGAACTATATTAAAGGGTCATGGCATTAGGAAGGTTGAGAACCACTGGTTTAAAGGAAGAGAGAGAAGCTAATCATTGTATAGTGTGTTAGAAAGTAGAGCAGTGCTAAAACTAGAGTTTTAGGCCTCTGCATGGGTAGAGGTTTTGTGAACTCATTGTTGGTAAGACCACGTGTTATGTAGCAGGTGTTTATGAATTCAACTTGGGAGTCATGTGGGCCTGGGCGCAAAGGCTGATGCCATCATTTACTATTGATATGATTTGGAGCCAGGTTATTATTCTCTCTGATCTATTTCCTTATGTATTAAATAGAAAAAAAAGGGCATTTATAAAATGTTAAGGGTAAAATCTAACACATTAAGGGCTTTGGACAGTGCCTTACATGTAAGAAAATTAACATATGTTAGAAGCTATGGTATTTTACTATTATTTTCATATTATTTAGGGTTGTATAAGACAGCCTTTTCCACATTAACCTTCTCCCCGTACCCCACAGAACAACCAGTAATAGAGAAATCATAGAATATAGCAATTACAACTACTTTCAGAAGGAGCCTGTGCCTTCCACAAATGCAGTGGAAAATGAGGCCTTTTATTGAAATGCAAACAGGTCAATAGGAAAGATAAACTAGTTTAGCTTATAAGATGAGCCTAGAAAGTTCCAGTTAACATGAAATTCATAAAATGACTAGGAAAGAAACTGCTTGATCTGGAGTGGATGCAAAGATGAAAAACAGTGCTGTTTGATCAGTTTTTAAGCTGAAAGAGGGGAGGGGCTTATATCATAAGTTAATAATGAACATCATCATAATGAATAACATTATCCCTTGGAAAGCTCTGTTGTGTGTCAGACATTTGCTGTAATTTTGTCTTGGACTTTTTTTTAAAGGCAGCAGCATTGATATCTGTGAAATAGATATTTTCTCCATTATAGAGATAGAATAAGGTAAGCTTGGTTGTCATGCTGGCATTATTAAGTAAAATACTGTGGGTTGCAAAGGAAAGAGTTATCTTTCCAGATAAGCCTACGCCTGATGTTTTTGCTGGCCCTTTGAATAGCTTGGAAATCCTGAAAGGAATTTATTTAATAACTACAGTATCCAAGATTGTGTTTGGGTTCAACAGTCTCTTGATCCCCCCACACTCTGTTTATAGCACTATAGATATGAGATAGAGGAAGAGAAAGGTTGGGCTTTTTTAAACCAGTCACCAAAGAATTTATTTACCCCTTTCCTTTTCTTAGTTCTTTGTTCATTTTCTTTGCAAGTGCCTTCAGGGAAAATAATCTAACTCGCCTCCCTTGTAACGCTCTTTGTTAGTCTAAGGACCACATTATCATCAGTAATTTTTCTGATTGATTTTTTTCTATTACATGAAATTTTAAACTATTAACATTTTTTCTAACTTAATTCATATCAGTTCCACACACATACATGGGTTCACACGCCAAATGGTGAAGCTTTCTAAGTAAAGTGAGAGAAACTGTTCTATTAATATGTCAGCCAACTGGAATTTTAGACAATTTCAATATTCAACACACAGTTCACCTGATGCAAAGTTGGATCAACCTCACTTCTCCCTGGCTGTTCCTCTTTTGTTCTTCCTCTTTGTCACTTCTTTTTTCTTTCTTTTTTTAACCTAAACTTGTTAAAATTCTAATATTGTAGTGTAGTTTTCCCTACCTCCTCCCAAGTGACAGGTGTCCAAACTCAATCTGTCACTCTCTCTACCATTTTTTTGCTGCTAAGATTGTGTAAAATGGACTTTCCAAAATTCTGGAGTAGTTTTAAATTGGCTTGAACTACCATAACATGAAAGAGGAATCACATAGGGATATTTAAATATTTCTTTTGCATAAAAATTTTAACCTTTAATAATATTTTAAAGGGGAACATTATTAACATATAAGAAGGCACAGATTGATCTTTGAAGCCCATCCACTGTGTTCCAGGGTAAAGTAATTATAGTACCCCAAAAGTACCAACTAAAAAAAGTATTTTTTTTTAAACAAAGTATTTTTATGCATCAGGAGATGGACTTATTTCCTGTCTTCTTTTCATTCATTAGTTTACTGGACAGACTATTATCAGGTGCCTACCATGTGTCAGGCAATGTGTTGGACATAGAAGAGTGATTACCTCCAGTGTCCCCCGTATGTTAAACATTTATCAACAACAAGTCTTTGTTAAAAAAAATAGAAGAAACACATAAATTTGACATTGAAGGACTCTGTTCACTTACTGCTTTTGATAGCTTTTAGATATGACTTATTTTAGGCATTATGTACTTTAAAAAATTTGTAGGCAAGGAAGGTCACATGTGTAATCCCAGTGATTTGGGAGGCTGAGGTTGGTAGTGGTGAGGGAAGGATTGCTTAAACCCAGGAATTTGAAGCTTCGGTGCAGTGAGCTATGGTCACACCACTGCACTCCAGCCTGGGTGATAGAGCGAAACCCTGTTTCTTTCTTTTAAAGAAACAAGACAAATACGACCCCCTCCTGCCCCCCCCCAAAAGTTGTTTTATTTTACTAGAATTTTCAGAAGGTAAAAATCTTTGTTTCTCTGTTTCTCGCAGTTTATCCTGGTTTTTCTTAAAACATTTCCAGTTGTCTTCAGGGCTCAGTTCTCTATGCCTAGTAAGTGTTTAATAAATATGTGTTGACTAGAAGGCAGGAGAAAAGGATGGAAGCTTGGAAATTTATTGTATTAGGAATTAGCAAAATTATCTGGTCTGGAGATTTAACCCTTTGCACTCGCTTGCTTTTTTTCTTGATTCCTTTATTCTACTTGGGATTTAATTTTTTAAATACCCCAAATTTTACAAAGAAAAGATACTGGAAAAATAGACAAAAATCTTCCCACGGTGAAACTACATGTCGAGTGTGGCTTAACATATGAGCTGCTACCTGATGCCAACCGTGTCGAGTCACACTCACATCCGAGTGCAAAGGGTTAACATACCTCAAAAGGCCTATTCCTGTCTTTCTTCAGTCCTTGTGAATTGTGACTGCCTTAGTTCAGCTTTTGGGGATATATTCTCTTTTTTCATCGTACAATCTATTTTGGGATTTTGAGTACAAACCCTTGTATCTGTGGTTTTTTGAGAAATGTTTTGGTACTAGTGATGATTATGTAGAAGTTTTAGAATCCTGATGCTGGTTTGTGAACATCTGTCACTCACTCTGCTAAATTATTTTTCTGAGACATGGTCTCCCCTTTCTACACTGACATCATTGTAGAAACTCACCTTATTTAAAAGATTCCATTTACATAACTGTACAAGATCTTAATCCTAGATTTCATGAATTCATAATAGTTATAAAATGTAATTAGTTCTGTTAGTTATAAAATTAATTATTAAATACAGATGCCCTTAAGACATTATAATTGGAAAAAGAGGACACAAACTTATATAATACCAAAAGATAGTTAATGTAGACCGTGATGAAATAGAAAATAGAAATCAGTGGAACAGGAGGCTGGAAGGTGAAGTGTTGGACGAGGCCAGTGTGGTTGGGATAGGCCTTGTGGGGGAAGGAGAACATGAGCTGACCACAGTAGGACTTACACATGGGAGAGAGAAGGATCTGGTCAGCAGCTTGAGCTCAGGCAGGGACGTGGGCAACCCTGGAAGGTAGGGTGGGGACTGAAAGGTGGAGAAGTAGCAGGGACAGGTTAATATAGGTCATCACATGCACAATAAGGAATTGGGACTTTAACCTCTGAGCTAGCAATTCCCAAGAAGTATCTTCTCGGAATATGGGTTATACTCGGTGTTGTGGGCATGTTAGTCAAAAGAAGTCCCCATGGTTAAGAAAGTGAGAAAAGCTGAGAAAAAGTAAAAAAAAAAAAAATTTCTCCTATACATATTGTCAGAGGCTTTAATGTCCTAATCTATATTGTTAATGCCTAAAAGTTGCTCAAAATAGTTTTGATTGCGGAATCCATTTTTAAGCATCTTGGGAGGGCGTTTATCTTTGGAACATATTTTGGGAAGTGTTGTTAGAAGCCTTTGATCAGAAGTCTGAGGTGATGTTAGAAACGTTATGAAAATGGCTCACAGGGTGGATTTGAGCAAGGAGCAGGGACATACTAGTGACCTCTGCCTCTGTCTTGTAAAATGTAATTGAAGGCCCTGGTGTGGGGCATGGCATGAGAACTAGGAAGGAATAGATTCCATGAGCCCATTAGAGGAGTTAGAGGATAGAACTCCCACTGCTTTGTGAATGAACACAGATGAAAAAGAGTTGCCAAGATGGAAGAATCAAGAATGACTCAGACTTTTGAGGTTCTTTTGCAATAGGAGCCCTGTGTAGCAAACTCTCGACAGATTTCTAAGCTACTTCTACATAGCAGGTAGAGTAGTGAAGTACTCCAAGTGTACTCCAAACCCAACAGAATTGGGCTTTTTGCAGGCATGTGCCTTTTTTGGCACGTGCTGTATCATCCAAATGCTTTTTCAGTAAAACGTGCCTTAAACACAACCTAGCAATGTATTAGGAGTAAGTGATAATATCCATGGAGTGACTCTGTGCAGTTCTTAGAGCTCCCTGCACTGGGACATGGGCTGTATATGAGATCTGACAAGTCAAGTCGGTGAACTTGCCACTGTGTACTTATGTTGGCAGCATTGTACAAACAGCTCAGTAAGATTTCATAATCTTGGTCCATGACTATCTCACAGCTATATTCATATCGATGTGTGGCAGTGTCTGGCTGAGTGGGGTTCATTATTGTATGTTTTTGTGTGCCCTCGTGAGAATGTTAGTACTTGAATTAGAGCAATGAATAAGCATTACATTTCTTGCTAAACTTGACAAGAGTGAAAGTGAAGTCAGGGACATGTTAGTCTAAGTTTATGGTGATAATGCCATGAAATGGATTAAATGTTTTTCTGAAGTGTACAAACGCATTAAATGTTTTTCTGAATCAGGGAGAGAAAGCATCCCTGATGAAGAGAGGTCAGGGCAGCCAGTCTCCAGCTGAACTGACCAAAACATTCCAAAAATTCATTCGATTGTGTGTCAGAATTGTCAGTGAGAAGCAGACTGAGTAAATCTCGATAGATAAACAAGAATTTCTTAACTGAAAATATTGGCCAACAACTCATGGCTCTTCCCTGATGACAATGCACCAGCTCACATAGTGCTGTCTGGAGGGAGTTACTAGCCAGTAAAATAACTGTATCGGAGCACCTTCCCTACCAAACTGATCTGGCCCCCAGTGAAACATTTTTTTTTTTGTTTGTTTTACCAGAAGATAACAGAACTATTGAAAGGAAGACATTTTGATGACATTCAGGACATCAAGGGTAATATGACAACAGTTTTGGCCATTCCAGGAAAAGAGTTCCAACATTGCTTTGAAGGGTGGACTAACCACCAGTGTTGATGCAAAACTTCCTGAAGGGGAGTACTTTGAAGGTGACCAGAGTGGCTTTGAGCCATGAGGCACATAGCATTCTTTCTAGGATGAGTTTGAGAACTCACGCTAAGTGAACCTCTCACGCTGAGCGAGTGTCTGCAAGAGAGAATAGAGATCTTCACCTGACTATGGAGAATCTGGCTCTTTGTCTGGCATAAGATACACTTTTGTCAGTTTTCCTCATCATGAGTAGCTTTATCGGAAGGAATAGTAGCACAGAATAAGGGTCACACAGATGTAGCTTGCAGCTCTCTTGAGTTTACTCATGAGATGCAAAGACTTCAGCACAGGATATTGGGTCCCATCATTTTTCTAGTCTCCAAGGACTGGCCTATGACTTTGTTCACAATCTTCTTATTCATCTTTGTCTATGTGCATGTAATTAAGCATCTGGCCTTTCAGCCATTCATGTTTGATTACACAGAATAATATTTTTTCTTTTTCTGAGATCATTTTCTCTTTTTAAGTAATGATCTTAATCTTTACAAAATAGGCATGGAAATAAAGCAGCAGTATAAGATGAAAATCTTGTATAATTATCAGTTATCATAACCTTAGTTTTTTTATATGTTTATAAATGTAAATGCATTTAGCTGCTTAATTAATAACTCATTTATTTTCTCCATTTACTTCTTCTATCCATTCATTTTAGAATTCTGTTTATGTGTTTGGGATCTTGGAAATGATACAAAGTGGTTGTGGTCATTAACTGTGAATATTTCTAAATACTTTTTCTTTTGTTGTTTGCAGTTCACCAAAGTGTTGAAATCCTGCTTCCCCCCCACCCCCCACTTATTCTCAGTTATTTTTCTTATTTGCACTTCACATGGCCTTCAGAACCCTGAGTTGTGTTTCCCTGTACTTTTTGGCTGGTGTCTTATTACTAAATCGTGCTACATAAACATACCACTGTTCTTGAGCATGTTAAGTGCTTCAGGCTGAAGAAGTTCATGTTGAATCCTGTTAGTTGTTTGGTTGTTTATGTTGCATAAGTTCCGTGTGTAATTGCAAAATCTGTCTTTTTCTTTTTTGAGCAGTGATGTTGTGTGCTCCATAGATCTTATGAACTAATGTTAGATGGGAATGTTACCATGTGTCCAGCCTATCTGTCTAGATCAGGGGTCGGGAAACTTTTCATCTTGGAAGTCTGCATTAATTTAGCCATAATCAAGTAAGGCCACATTAAGACACTTCAATTAGGTATACTTAAAAACATGCATTATTTTGTAAATATCCAATATGTACTTAATGTTTTCAAAAAATGAAAACTATTTGTAAATTTTAGAGTTAACCTTGTTCTATCTGCTTTTTGCTAGAAAGCATTTGAATATTGATTGGAGCATGGACATCCAGAGTTGCAGTTGATCCTCTAGATGGGTGTCAGTCATTTGTGACTTTAAGAGTGTCTTGATTGGGTTAGGTGGGAGAATGTATATTTGCAGCAATAAGTGGTTGAAAAGCAAGGAAGCATTTTTTCAGGTATATTGCCAAAAGCATGGGTATTTTGCATTTTTCCATATTTTCAATTGGATCTTTCTTAGCATTAAACAATGACTTTAAAATGTCATCTACTGAGACCTCAATCAGTTCTACCCGTAGTTCTTTAAGTGCTTTAGTGATACCAAATAAGTGAAGATGAAATGCAAGTTTGAGTGATGTCATGATTCTCAAAGTCGGTGAACCTTTCATTTTATTCTCTAATTAATAGGTTTATAACAGCTGTGCATTCTTTAAATGATTCGCTTATATCATCCTACTCATCAGTGACCTTTGCTAACTGGGGAAAATGTTCATTTGAAATTTCCTTTTGAAGAAGTTGTGTTTTGAAAAAGGTGACTTTTTTCAAAATGCTTGGGTTTTTGGTCACATTTTCATATGTAGACTTAATTTTACCTTGGAAAGAAATATTCATGTTGTTTGGATTTGACCTATCTTACAGAAATGCTGCATTCCTATAGAAATCTTTCAATATCGCATTGCTGGTTCTGTTATTCACAAAATTTAATTATCTGTTCTCACAGAGATAAAATTTTGACTAACGCCTGTCCTTGTGATACCCAATACACTTTAGAATGATATGGTAAGTCCATACTGAATATCTTTTTTTTTTTTTTTTTTTGAGACAGAGCCTCAAGCTGTCACCCTGGATAGAGTGCTATGGCATCGCAGCTCACAGCAACCTCCAATTCCTGGGCTCAAGCGAGTCTCTTGCCTCTGCCTCCCAAGTCGCTGGGACCATAGGCGCCC
>CAUYON010111766.1:0-23864 GCA_963573935.1 Arctocebus calabarensis | reverse complement strand
CCATTGTTGACTGAAATATAATTATGCTGTGCATGATTGTATTTTATTTTATTTTTAATTTTATTGTCTTTATTATTAAATCATAGCTGTGTACAATAGTGCAATCAAGGGGTACAATGTACTGGTTTCATATACAATCTGAACTATTTTCATCAAACCGATTAACATAGCCTTCCTGGCATTTTCTCAGTTATTATATGAAGACATTTGTATTCTGCATTTAGTAAGGTACACCTGAACCCCTCTAAGATGCACTGTAAATGTGGCTCCACCAATTACCCTCCCTCCACCCCAATCTCCCCCCTCCCCTCCCTACCCTTGCCCCTTTCCCCATATTCTTGTGTTATAGTTGGGTTATACCCTTCATTCGACAGCTATAAATTAGCTTCATAGTAGGGCTGAGTACATTGGATAATTTTTCTGCCATTCTTGAGATACTTTGCTAAGAAGAATATGTTACAGTTCCATCCATGTAAATATTAAAGAAGTAAAGTCTCCATCTTCCTTTAAGGCTGTGTAATATTCCATGGTATACATGTACCACAATTTATTAATCCATTTGTGGATTGATGGGCACTTAAGTTTCTTCCATGACTTAGCAATTATGAATTGGGCCTGCAATGAACATTCTGGTATAGATGTCTTTGTTAAAATGTGATTTTTGGTCTTCTGGGCATATACCTAGTAAAGGAATTATAGTATCAAATGGCAGGTTAATTTTTAGATCTCTAAGTATTCTCCAAACATCCTTCCAAAAAGAACGTACTAGTGTGCATTCCCACCAGCAGTGTAGAAGTGTTCCCTTTTCTCCACATCCATGCCAACATCTCTGGTTTTGGAATTTTGTTATGTGGGCTAATCTTACTGGAGTTAGATGATATCTCAAGGTAGTTTTGATTTGCATTTCTCTGATGATTAAGGATGGTGAGCATTTAGTGATCAAAACAGCATGGTACTGGCACAAAAACAGAGAGGCAGATGTTTGGAACAGAATAGAGAACCAAGAGATGAATCCAGCTACTTACCATTACTTGATCTTTGACAAGCCAATTAAAAACATTCAGTGGGGAAAAGACTCTCTATTTAACAAATGGTGCTGTGTGAACTGGCTAGCAACTTGTAAGAGGCGGAAACTGAACCCACACCTCTCACCATTAACCAAGATAGACTTTCACTGGATTAAAGACTTAAACTTAAGACATGAAACTATAAAAATTCTAGAACAGAGTGCAGAGAAAATGCTTGAAGGAATCGGCTTGGGTGAATACTTTATGAGGAGGACTCCCCCAGACAATTGAAGCAGTACCAAAGATAATCTACTGGGACCTGATCAAATTAAAAAGCTTCTGTACAGCCAAGAACATAGTAAGTTTAGCAAGCAGACAGCCCTCAGTATGTGAGAAAATATTTGCAGGTTATGCCTCCAAGAAAGGTTTAATAACTAGAATCCACAGGGAACTCAAAGGTATTAGCAAGAAAAGAACAAGTGATCCCATCTCAGGATGGGCAAAATATTTGAAGAGAGACGTCTCTAAACATGATTGTATTTTAAATCACCTCTAGATTACTTGGATTACTTGTAATATCTTACCAAATGCAATGTAAATGCTATGTAAATAGTTTTTATTTGTATTTTTTAATCACTGTATATTTTTACTAGTTTTTTTCCTAAATATTTCCTGTCCATGTTTGGTTGAATCCACATACACAGAACTCACAAAATGTTGACTACTGATATGTTGTCTAAAAATGATAACATTTAAAGACAAAAGTAATCTAAAACTAGAAGGATACAAAAGAAAAATCCCAATACATAATGTAAATAACATAATAAAGCTGGACTGACTGTATTAATATCAAAAATTTTGAATTTAAGGAAAGACATGCCACTGGAGAAAATGAGTAATATATTATAATGCTAGTTCTCCAAGAAGGTAATAATTATATATTGATATGCCTATTAAGAGAGCTTCCAAAATCATCTAGAGAAATTGAAAGACCTAAAGGGAGAAATAGACAAATATACAATACTCATTAGCAATTTTAACAGTCCTCTTTGTGCAACTTACAGAGCAGCCAGACACACACACACGCGCGCACACACGCGTGCGCACACACATGCACACACACACGCACACACACACATGCACACAAAATCAGTGAGAACATAGATAATTTGAACGTTTTACACCATTTTGCCCTAGATAGTATTTAAAAAGCAATACAAAAGGCATCTGTAGAATATGCTTTCAAAGAATACAGGAAATATTTGATTAAAAAAGGCCAGAGCATGTGCTAGACCATACAGTTCAAATATTCTCAGAAAGTTTCAAAAGATTGCTATATTAGAAAATATGTTTCTGATCACAATGGAACTGCACATCAATAAAATTATCTATAAAAGCCATACATATATATCTGAATATTAAGCAGTATACATATAAGTATCTCGTAGGTTAAAGAAGTTATAGAAATTAAAAACTTTCAAATTGAGTGAAGCTGAAATTTGTTAATGTGTATTTCCACCTTACGAAGCTAGAAAAGTATGAGCAAATATGGAAGAAATACTAAAGAACAGAAATAAATAAAATAGAAAAAAGTTTAATAAAACTGATTAATCCCTCACAAGAATGATCATGGAAAAAAAAAGGACAATTATTAACATCAGAAATAAAAGGAAAATCATTACAAACCCTACAGACATTAAAAACATAATAATATACTGTTAAATGAAAAAAAATAAAACTACAAAACAGATATAAAAGACTCCTTTGTGTGAGAAGGAAAAGTAAAACTTACTCATATCTCATTTTCTCAAAAAGACAAACCAGAATTGACTGAGTCTTATTACCAACAGAGTAGATATTGGGTTAAAGGATAGGGAAATGGGGCAAGATAGAAGGCTGGCAGAGGTTGGAGGAAAAACATTTTGGAATACAGATTTTTGTAGAGCCCGACTTTACTTATGAAACCATATTAATGCTTATCATACTTAAAATATATGAATAAAAATCAACAAGGATGAAGTAAAAGAATGAAATAAAAAAAATTAAATGAACATCAATCACACGGATAAGGACCAATGAAGCACTCTTTTTTTTTTTTTTTTTTAAATGACACAGAGACTTTGGCATCACAGCTCACAACAAACTCCAACTCCTGGGCTCAAGCACTTTTCCTGCCTCTGCCTCCCAAGTAGCTGGGACTACAGGAGCCTGCCATAACGCCCAGCTATATTTTGGCTGTGGCCGTCATTGTTGTTTGGAGGGCCCGGGCTGGATTCGAACCTGCCAGCTCGGGTGTATGTGGCTGGCACCTTAGCCGCTTGAGCCACAGGCCCCGACCCCTAAGTAACTTTTAACATATTACTTTCATTCTATACCATCAAGTTGAAAACAAGAGCAGTACACACAAGTTAAAATCTCTAATAGGTGTGTTTTTAGTTTTATGGGTTAGCAATACTAAAATTATTTCATGTATATTCTAGAATAGAAGTAATCAGTAAATACATTTTGGATAATGAGGGCTAGATTTGCTGATGTCACAGAAGCAAATCTCAAATATAGAAAGGGGAAAGGCTCAAATTAATTCTGTGAGATTGGACTGGAATCAAAACGATCAATAGGAATTCATAGCTCCAGATATAGATGCATGTATGTATACATACACATTTCATACCTCAGTCTACTTAGGGAGCTTACAGGCAATGAAACTTAGTTGCAAAGAGAATAGCTTTTATCATAATTTCTAAATACCATTCTCAATTAAAAGACCCAGCATTCTGTGATGAAAAGGCTGACTCCAGGGCCAGGTCAAACAAAATATGCCAGGAACCTGGAACATGCCAGAGACAAAGAAATGTTCAAAGAATGATTAGGACATGTCAAAGCATACAGAACCTCGTTGAAAGGGGTACACCGTGACCAAATTTGGGAAAACTGGAGTAAAAACAATTACCAGTCACATTTTACCATGTATAATCCATACCTTTTTGCACAAATTATTGAGGAAAAATAAGGATATGCATTATACACAGCTAATACTAATTCCATATCTATATTTTCTTTTTTTGGGGGGGGGAGGGAGGTTGCAGTCTTTTGCCTGGGCCGGATTTGAACCCACAATCTCCAGTATATGGGGCCGGCACCCTACCCCTTTGAGCCACAGGCACCCTCCTGTATCTATGTGGTTTTTTTTGTTTTGGGTTTTGTTTTTTTTTTTTTGCAGTTTTTGGCCAGGGCCGGGTTTGAACCCACCACCTCCGGCATATGGGGCTGGCGCCCTACTCTTTGAGCCACAGGTGCCGCCCTTTTTAACTCTTTTATCTTTGCTTATGCATTGAAAGCATAACTCTAAAAAGCAAAAGTGATAACTGTATGTAAAATAATACCCTGAAATATTATGGTAATTGGGTCTGTTAAACTTGTAATGAAAGCATTTTCAGCTAAGAGATACTTTTCTTATACTTTAGGCAGAATCTAGCAATCTGATATTTTTACAAAAATTAAAAAATTTCAAGACCGTTTAAGCTAACAGTTATTGAAAATGCTGAAGTGTATGGCAACAGAGCTGCCAAGAGATGCTGTGGGCCTCCTCCCACAGAGAATGTCATCAGATTGTGGAGGCAACAGGAAGAAAAGCTTCTTCAGAGACCAAAACACAAGAAGGCAATATGGGGGAAACCTCCAGATTGGCCAGAAGTGGAGGAGGAGGTAAAGATCTGGATTCTGAAGCAACAAACTGGGATTTTTTTTTTTCCTAAAAGTTTGAGTGAAAAACATGAGTGCACATTATACATGGAAAAATATGGTATAAGCAAAATTGATCATCCTCTAGCTAATCAGAAACAAAAGAGAAAGCATTCTAATAAGCTCAATTAAAAATAAAAAAGAGGAAATTACAACTGATATCACAGATACACAAACTGTTATCTCAGAACATTATAAAAACTTTTATGTTCACAAACTTTAAAACTTGGCAGAAATGGACAAACCAGCACAATGTACCCCATGATTGCTTTAATGTACAAAGCTATGATTTAATACAAAAATTTAAAAATTTAAAAACAAATTTTGGAAACCTACAACCTACCTAGGTTCAATCAGGAAGACATTAATAAACTCCAACAGACCAATAACAAGCATCAAAATTGAAGCCAATTAAAACATCTTCTAAAACAAAAAAATCCACACCATCATCTGGATATATACCTAGTAGAGGAATTATAGGACCGAATGGCAATTTTTTAGATCTCTAAGTATTCTCCAAACATCTTCCCAAAAGGAACATATTAGTTTGCGTTCCCATCAGCAGTGTAGAAGTGTTCCCTTTTCTCCACATCCATGCTAACATCTCTGGTTTGGGGATTTTGTGATGTGGGCTATTTGTATCAGAATATTTATTACAGCTCAATTCATAATTGCTAAGTCATAGAAGAAGCCCAAGTGCCCATCGACCCATGAATGGATTAATGAATTGTAGTATATGTACACCATGGAATATTATGCATGGAGACTTTACCTCTTCCATGTTTACATGGCTAGAGCTGGAACATATTCTTCTTAGCAAAGTAAAGTATCTCAAGAATGGAAGAAAAAGTATCTAATGTACTCAGACCATATGAAACTAATTTATGGCTTTCATATGAAGGCTATAACCCAATTATAGCACAAGTATATGGAGAAAAGGGCAAGGGAGGGGAGGGAAGGAGGGAGGATGCATGGAGGGAGGGTAATTGATGGGACCACACCTACGGTGCATCTTAGAAGGGTACAGGTAAAACTTACTAAATGCAGAATATAAATGTCTTAACACAATAACTAAGAAAATGCCATGAAGGCTATGTTAAACAGTTTGATGAAAATATTTCAGATTGTATATGAAACCAGCACATTGTACACCATGGTTGCATTAATGTACACAGCTATGATTTAATAAAAAAGAAAAACTATCCAGACCAGTTTCATACCTGAATTTTACCAAACCTACAAAGAGCAGCTTCTACCTATACTGAAGAGATTATTCCTCAATATTGAGAAGGAAAAAATTCTCCCTAAACCATCTATGAAAAACACACACTGGAGAAAGGACTCAAATGGTGCTGGTAAAACTGGTGGTGCTGGTAAAGCCACATTTAAAAGACTGAAGAAGAATCCACACCCCTCGCCACTCACAAAAATTCATTCATGATGGATAAAAGACTTAAACCCAAGACATGAAACCATAAGAATTCTAGAAGAAAATGTTGGAGATATTGGACTCCAGAAAGATTTTATGAGGACAATCTCAAAAGCAATCACAGCAACAACAAAAGTAAACAAATGTGACTTGACCAAATTGAAGTTTCTACAAAGTCAAGGACACAATCAATAGAGTAAATAGACTACAGTGTAGGAGAAAATATTTGCATGCTGTGTATATGATAAAGAGCTGACAACCAGAATCTACAAAGAACTCAAGCAAATAGGCAAGAAAAAAAATCATTAAAAATTGGTCAAGTGGGCAAAAGACATGAACAGAATCTTTTCAAAGGAAGATCTAATGGCCAAACACATGAAAAAGATGCTCAATATTTCTAACCATTAGGGAAATGCCAATCAAAACCACAATGAGATATCATCTAACTCCAGGGAAAACGGCTCTTACGATAAAGTCCCAAAACAGTACGTGCTGGTGTGGATGCAGAGAGATAGGAAAATCTACACACTGTTGGTGGGAGTGAAAACCAGTACCACCTCTATGGAAAGTTGTATGGAGATACCTCAAAGAACTAAAGATACATTTACCATTCAATACAGCAATCCCACTGGGAGTTCTATACCCAAATGAAAAAGGTTGTTTTATTAAAAGGACACCTGCACTCAAATGTTTATAGTAGCACAAGTCACAATCACAAAGAAAGACATGGAAACAACCCAGGTGCCCACCAATACATGACTGGATCAATAAAATGTGGTATATGCATCCAATGGAGTACTATTCAGCTATTTTTTTAAATGGCAGTCTAATATCTTTTGTGGCACTTAGATATAACTGGAAACCATTCCTGTATGTGAAACATTATAAGAAGTAACAAACAAACACATGTATTCAATACCAAATTGGAAATAAATCAATACTTAAGTGTACATAAGGAAATATTTTTCAAACAAAAGGTCTCACATATTCATTACCGCACCAGCTTATTAGTGAAGAGCATATAAACAAAAGAAAATTCATTTTCCCAATGAAGTGTGCCAACTGTCCAACTGATGACAGTTTCAGCTTGGTACGGTAAGAAGATAGTGACCATGATACAGCTTGTACCATCTCATGTACAGTTCCTTATAGACCCAGCTTGGTTCCTCTCCAGAATCTCCTCTTCGAGTTGTACCTGATTTTATTACCAGTTTTCATTCAAATCCACTGGGGAATGGGGCAATTTTTTGTTCCTTGGCCAGAAACTGCTTGATTCTGAAAGTCTTGTGAGAGGACGTGGCGACAAACAGGACTAATCACACGCACCACAATGGAGTGGAGAGAGTACATACGGAAATCTTAATGAAAATCAAGCTGGGGAAAGTGAGCAGGAGGGAATGGGCAAAGTCATTCACATTTATTAGGTATAGTGCACAGTATTTGTGTGAAGGACCCATTTATAACTTTGCCTCAATTTGCACAAAAACAAAGTATATAAGCAAATCATATGTACCTGCTAATATTCTAAAATATTACAGATCACTGTTAAAACTAATGGATGCAAATTTTATAAAAAAGAAGTTTTAATATTTTTAAAATATTATTACAACAAAGAGAAAAATTATAACTTTATAATTTTTGTTTTTCTTTTTCTTTTTGTAACTTTACAGTTAAGGAAAATTATGGACACCAATAAAACCAAGTGATCAAAGTTAACAACACCATGATGTGTACAGCAGACAGTCCTATGCCTACTAATTTGATTTACTGAAAAGGACACATCATGTCTGTAATATTTCTCCCCCCAAAATGCATAACCCAAATCTAGTAAGAAAAAAATACAACATCAAATGAGAAAAATATTTTGAAAGGATATAAATTGGAGACATTCTGAAAAATGAGGAACATTTTACAATATTTTCAAGGTCATGAAAGATAATAAAGACTAGGGAACTATCATCATGCCTCCCTTAGCAATGGAGATATGTTCTGAGAAAGTTGTCCTTAAGCAATTTTGTCATTTAACCATCACAGGATATACTTACACAAACCTGGGTAGTACAGCCTACCATGCACCTAGGCTATAATGGAACATAGCCTACTGCTCCTGAGATATAAACCTACACAACATGTTACTGCACTGAATACTGCTGACAATTATAATACAATGGCTAACATTTGTCCACCTAAACATACAAATAGTAGAGTAAAAACATAGTATTATAGTCTTATGGGACCATGTTACATGTGGTCTGTCATTGAGGGAAAGTTGTTAAATAATGTTTTTCTAAATTGCAGAAATTAGAGAGACTTGTATGTAAATACGTGAGTTTGATTTGAAACCTGGAGTAGGGTTTTTATGTGTTTTCCTTCCCTATAAAGGATAGTTAGTGAAGCAACTGGTAAAATTTGAATGGGTCTATTTTTGATACATGTAGCATAGCAATGTTAATTTTCTGTTTTGTTTTGTTTTTTACATTACACAGTAGTTGTTAAAGAGAACATCCTTGTTTTTAGGAACTACTATGTATTTGGAGACAAAGGGCTATTATATCTATAACTTAAGATATACTACTGTGTTCAGAAGAATATCTCAATATTATATTCTGTTGTATACTATTTATATTACATTATACATATACATATATTTAAAAGGCAAAGAAGAGCGAGAGCAAACTAAATGTATTAAATTGTTAAAATTTCGGGAATCTGGGTGAAGGATATATATATAGGTATTTGCATTATTTTTACACCTTTCATATATGCCCAATATATGCACATATTATTTTCAAACAAAAATTTGGAATAGGATAATAATGGAACAAAAATTTATGCCAATTAATTTAACAGAAATGCAAAGAGCAATTTCCTTAAAAATCTTAACTGATAAAACACAAACAGAAGAAACAAAATCTGAAGAGCTCTTTGTCTACTAGAGAAATGCAAATTCATTATTATAAGCATTCTCCAAAAGAAAATGCTAGGCCAAGAAAGCATTAACTAGTAAATACCAGCAAACTTAAATAATACCAATTTTATACAAATTTATTTGTTAAACCGAGGAGACAATCCTTTTCAAATTGTTTTATGAAGGTAGTACACCGTGACACAAAAAACTCACAAAGACACTGAAGAAGTTAGACACTAATATTTCTAATGAATGTAGATGAAAATATTTCATAAAACACTGGCAAATTAAAACTTTTTCCATAAATATCCAATTGTTTATAACATTAGAGATTAATAGGTATTAATCTATTAATACAATAGATTACTACAAGCAATTGGAATAAATGGATGAATGATAGCAATAACATGGATGGATCCCATACACATGCTTAAAATGAAAGAATCAGGCACAGAACATTACTTGAATATGATTCCACTTGCATAAATTTTTAAAACTCAGAATATTTAGTATCCTTGGAGTTAATGGTTGGAAGGGAGGATAAGGAGGTCTTCTGTGTACAAAACAATGGTCTATTTCTGCATCTGATTGCCTGTTCCATACAGACGACATCATTTTGTGAAAATAAAAAAAAAAAAAACAAGCTATACCTATAAAAGTAAAATAAATAAAACTTTTTTTAAGGAAATAGACATGAAGTATTTATGGGTAAATAGGCATAATGTTTGCAAATTATTCTCAAATAGTTAAAACATAAGTACATGTCCATCTCTATATAAAGGCAGTAAATAAATTAAACTAATGAATGCAAAATGCAAACTAATGAATCTGGATAAAGGACAAAATCTTGCAATTCGTATGTATCTTGACATTTTACCAATGTAAACAATTACAAAGAACATCTACTAGTTATTGTAGCTTAATGCATATTTAATTTACCCATATGCCAAAAGACTGCTTTGGAAATATTGAATATTACATAAATACAACCTAATTAAACACTTTTCTTCAATTGCTATAAAAATCTAGTTTTATTTAATAAGATATACTGATATCCTTTGTAGACTGCATTTCATATCCATTTTTTCTCCTTAGAATCATGCCGATCTTTCAAGAAAATCAGGTATGGAACCAGAGCCACCACATCCAGTCAGTCCTCCATTATCCTGCCTTTCTCCCATCTAAATATTTCTAGCATTTTTTGCTCCTGTCACTCTTTGTGACCACTGCCAATTCTGTGGTCTTGAGGCCATCCTGAACTATTTAATCAACTCATTATGGTTCATTCTGCACAACTGTCAAATTATTATTCTCACAACTAGAGGAATTACCTTTAAATTACATATCTCCTTGGATAAAAACCTAACTAAACTCAACATTATTTACAGGAGAGAATGTACAACCCTCAGAGTGTTGATCAAGGTCTCTAATGATTCAACCCTTGTTACTGCTTAAGTCTGCCTATTTAAGATGACCCAAAATGACTCATCTCCTTCTACAATCTTCTTGAGCATGCATAGGATCTGTAAGTTATGGCAAAAGTCATAAGATCTCACTCCTGTTATTATGGTATATGGCTAAGGTGAAGACATTTTGCAGATGTAACTAATGTCCAAAACAGTTGACTGTGAGTTAATTAAGAGATACTAAGTAAACTATCTTGAGAGGGCCTAACTCAATCAGACGGGAACCCCTTCTTAAGTGACAGTAACTTGAGGTAGAGGAATTTTCATGCTCCTCTGAAGAATCAGTGTGGACACAAACTGCCTATGGAGTGGGCCATGTGCAAGAAACTGCGTGGGTCTCCAGGAGCTAATCACAGCCATTGGCTGGGTGTCAGCAAGAAAAGTAGGAATCTTATAACCACAAAGAACTAAATTCTGCCAGCAGCCATATATACATAAAAGCCTGGAGTAGGACCTCAAGCTCCACATGAGAAGGTAGCCTGGCTAACACCTGGAAGTCAGCCTTGTGAAAACAGAGCAAGGAACTTAGCTAAGCCACACCCAGACTTCTAACCTACAGAAATGGAGATAAATGAGTGCTGTTTTAAGCCACCAAGTTCATGGTAATTCATTATACATCGTTAGAAAACTAATACATCTACCAAACACTACCTGTCTTTTCTCTAATATGGTGTATATAACTCTTTCATGGCTCAAATCTTTACATAAGCTTAAAAGTATTTCATTCTCCAACTCCGAATTTAGAAGTAATTTCCATATATTTGCCACCCATTTTTAAAAATTGATATATATTTTATACTTATTGGCTTACACATGTATTTTCCTAATTAATCTCCTTTATGGCAGGAATAAAAGTCTCATCTTGATATTTCCCTACTAATTGACTCACAGGAAATTATCAATACATCTATTTGAAATTGCTCTAGTTGACGGACAGAGAGGAACTTACTCTGTATTTTTAAGTACATTCCTTTTTGTCATTTTTGGCTCCCAAAAATTGTAGATTAGGAGATTCTAAAACAAGTATTTCATACTACAGAAAAGAATCTCATTAAGAAACATTCACAAATTCACATAGAAGTTTCTAAATCCAATAAACAATAACCCTAATTCCTGGCCTATAATTATAAGTATCACTACAATTTCTGTAACATTCAATTTTCCTCAAAACTGAACAATAAAAGTTGCCAGCAAATTCATTAATTGCATGTTGAGAGAAAAGAGATGGTCTGTGACTGCTGACATTTCACCAAAGCCTTATTAATATGCCAAGACACTAGCAAAGCAAAAATAAATGAGCACTAAGGAGCATCGAGAATCCAGCACACTTAAAGAGAAGAGGTCCTGAAAAGAATAAGAACGGATTTAAGAAGCAGTGTCTAGAACATAGTATAGGTCACTGAATGTACAAGCCTCAGCTATTTTGTTCTCTATCTGGGTGATGTTTCTGTCCTACCTTACCCCTCATGTAGTTGAAGAAGGCAGACTTCAGTTCCCAGTAGGAATTGAGGCAGTTAGGACTCAATGAGATGCCACCATTATGCACTCCCTGTGTAAACACCAATGATTTTTTGGGGAAAAAGATAAGCAGCAGTTTAGGAGTAAAGGAATCACAAGATCATTAGGGTCACTGGTGAAAATTAAAGGCGTTTTATTTTTATTTTTTAAGGTGCATCCCTTTTGCTGTTGGTGGGATAATAAACTGGAATAATATTTTAAAGAGGCAATTTGGCAGTGTTAAACAGTATTGCCTTGAAAATCTCTTTTGCTCAGCAGTTTCACCTGTAGGAACCCATTCTGGAGAGAAACTAATATATCACAGAATAATCTTCAACCATGAGTTGCATTAGTGACCAGCTTTTGCACAGCCTAAGTATAATCAGTTATGCACAAAGGGCTTGATCCGGCAGCTCCACTTCAACCAAGCTCCTCAATACTCTCCAGTCACTTAAAATTATACAGAAATACTTTAAGATTCCTACTCTTTTTAATGGCATCATTTTATTTTTTTGTTGTTGTTTGGGATTGTCAGAACAGTTAGGTTAGTGATTGCCTTTGTTAGATAAAATCCTTCTTATAATTGTGTCCCACCCCCAAGAGTTGTGCCGTACACTGTAATGTCCCCATACCTCACCCTCCTCCCCTCTCTCTCCACTACTTCATTCCCCTATCCCCCTTGTATTGGCTCATTTACTGCCTTCATATTAGAATTGAGTACATTGGATTCTTGCTTCTCCATTCTTGTGTTAGTTTACTAAGAATGTGTTCATTTTTTTTTTATTGTTGGGGATTCATTAAGGGGACAAGAAACCAGGTTACACTGATTGCATTTGTTAGGTAAAGTCCCCCTTACAATTGTGTCTTGCCACAAAAAGGTGTGTCACACACTGAGACCCCACCCCCTGAATGTATTCATTTTAAATCACCATCTAAGGAGCAAATCAGCCTGTAGTTTTCATGAGGGGCATGGTTATCTCAACTATTGTCTACTCCGATTTTCTATGTGTGTAGAAACTTGCAAATACCATGATACAAAGGATTAGCATCAGGGGCTTTTCCATAATTCCCTCTACTAAGGAATATAATAGGGCACAGTTGTTTACAGTGCTGCAAGCATTATGAGAACTTGTAATACTCTTTGATCATCAAATGTACACATTCTCCTGTAATTTAGTAAGTGGCAGTTCTTAATCATTGTAGTATGTTGCCTCACTCACCTGGAAGTTATTTCAAAGGCAACACACACACACACAAAATGAATCCACATTTTCCTCTCCAAATCATTTCTCCTTGCTCCCTCTTTTTCCTTTTCAGCTAAAGATGGCTGCCTTCCCTGAATGCAAAAAAGGGAGAATATTCTCAATGTGCCATAAAAAAGTGTTTCAGCTAAAACCACTCTAGAGAGAAAATTGCCAACTCTGTAATCTTAAGTATATTAATCCGAGTTTCTGTTTCTTTATTGGAAAAGTGGGGACACTTGTGATGTTTACCTCATAAGCTAGTCAGAGAATTAAATGAAGTCATGCACGTAAGATACGTCCTGCACACAAGATAAGTAAGAAGTAGCTGTTATCATTGTAATATTATTACAATAATAGCTTCACTTGGAAAAGGTATTCTCTCTTTCTTATTTCTGACATACCAAGCAATAAAATCACTAGAGAGAACAGAGTCAGAAACAATCTGCATTTGTTTACTACTCTTATCTCTATAATTTCTAAACAAATTGTTTAAAGCATATTTCAGAAGAAATCATAAAAGAGGAATGCAATCTCACTTAGGTTCAACAATATATTTTCAGTGTACATGAAAGGAGATTCTATCTATTGCATGTTCACTTCAGAGGTCTAAGGATAGGCTTCATGTCTGCAGATGTAGACAAGTCCTCTTTTTAACTATCTGCTAATCACTAACCAGGCATAACCAGACAACTATACAGGCACTACTACAATCATCCTGGTGTCTTATACCCTATCCTTCTCACTTGGGGAGTCCTTTTTTCTTTATACAAACTGCTAACAAATTTAAACAAAGCAAATTCATATTCAAAATTTCAAGACCACAATACTTTTAATTATGCTCCAAATAGTCAAAAATATTTCACATATGTGAATAGTCTTCCACACATAATTTTTCTCAACTGAATTCAATGGTCCAAAGTAGATTATGCATTTTTTCCTATTCATAGACTAGACCACATCTTAATATCCTATCAAACTCAAAATTCTTTAGGTTATTTACTACCAATAAGATAATCCTGTCCTTATCTCAGCTGTTATCCTAACCTTGAATTAAATGCCCATTTAGAGGTTTTAACTCATGTCTATGAATGAATAACCATTGAAACAGCCACCCCAGTAGACTCCCACTACTATCTACCTCTATAAACAGGAGCCTGAACAAAGGATGGTCAGGGTTGGGGCAGGAAGTGGGAATGGGAAAGTCGGTGAAGAGACGGGATTCTGGAGTTAGAGATGGAAATCCTGCTTCCACCTCTAGCAAGTTTCCCAACTGCTATGAGCCTCCTCCTCTCATCTACACAACATGGATAATACTTGCATCAGCTTCATCAGGGCATTTGGAAAACTAAATTAGATAACAGGTAGATCATTTAACACAGAACCTGGTTTACAATAAGGACTCAGTTCATGATCATCTTCAGCAACCACATAAAATCACAGAAATAGCCTCTTCAGATTCAGAAGGCACCTGCTGTCACTGAGGTACATCATTTACCATCAATTTTGGGTGAGTCATTTTCCTTCCCTGGACTTCAATTTCCTTATCCATATATAGGAATGGATAGACTAAATTTTCCGAGTTATTTTTCAGCTCTGAAGGTTCCTTATTTCAATTAATTATTAATGCAGGGTCAAAACTATGGTAAACACCATTAATGAAACTTTGTCTAAAAAAAAAATAGAGTCTCAAGCTGTCACCTTGGGTAGAGTGCTGTGGCATCATAGCTCACAGCAACCTCAAACTCCTGGGATTAAGAGATTCTCTTGCCTCAGCCTCCAAGGTAGCTGGGACACAGGAACCTGCCATAATGCCCGGCTATTTTTTATTGTTGTTGTTGTTGCAATTGTCATTGTTGCTGTAGCTGGCCCAGGCCGGGTTTGAACCATCCAGTCTCGGTGTATGTGCCTGGTGCCCTACCCACTAAGCCACAGGCATTGCCCATTCATGAAACTTTCATTCTTCCAAAGCATTTATTCTACCTGACACTGTGTTAGAGACTAAGAACACCATGTAAACAAGAACATCACAGACAGAACAAGAAAATCTCAGAGTCACCTGATGTTGAAGAATTAAGAAAAAAGACATGTCCATTCTATAAGGAAATAACTGCCACGGGCTTTACAGTTGAAGCCTTCCAGTATGGCTTGGTGGAAGGTTGCACAGCCTATTTTCTCACGCATTTTCATTCTGATCATTATGCCAGGCTGTCTAAGCACTTCACATTTCCAGTTTATTGTAGTGAGAGTTTCTGGAACCAATCAATCTCCCTAAGATGTGAAGGGACAGGAACACCTAACTTCAAGGAGATTATAGCCTTCAGAGGAAATGCTCATAAATAAAGCCACAATGGAATTGGTATCACAATAAAAAAATGGATAAAGTATCCAAGGATTACTGGCAATTTGTTTAAGAATAAGCTTCATGTACAAGAACAATACATCCATCCATTACTAATGGACACCAAATGTATTGTGAATGATATCAAAGTTGTTTTGCTGGATGCCAATCACTATCCAGGTACTGTCATGATCCTTTTTTATCTTCCTAATGGTACTGTCATATTACACACCAGAGACTTCAGAGCAGATCCCAGCATGGAATGTTTTCCTCTTGCAGGCCAGAAAGTCCACACGCTGTACTTAAATACAACATACTGTAGCCCAGAACATACATTTCCATCTCAGCAAGAGGTTATACAGTTTGCCATCAACACTGCCTATGAGACTGTAACTCTAAACCCACGTGCTCTTGTTGTGTGTGGCACTTACTGTATTGGAAAAGAGAAAGTCTTCCTAGCCATTGCTGATGTTCTGTGTTCAAAAGTGGCCAGGTCCCAAGAAAAATATAAAACATTATAATACCTCAATTTACCAGAAATTAATTCACTCATCACTACAGACATGTGCAGTTCATTGGTTCACCTTCTCCCAATGATGCAAATTAATTTTAAGGGTTTACAGAGTCATTTGAAGAAGTGTGGGAAGTATGATCAGATTTCAGCTTTTCAACCTATGGGATGGACACAATCTATCAAGGTAACTAGTATAGCAGATGTTATTCCCAAGACCAAAGGAAACATTTTAATATATGTAATTCCTTATAGTGAACACAGCAACTACCTTGAAATGAAGCGCTTTGTCCAGTGGCTGAAGCCCCAGAAAATCATTCCTACTGTAAATGTTGGTACCTTCAAATTTAGGAGTGCAATGGAGAGATATTTTAAAAAGTGGAAATTGGAAGCTGGATATTGATGATACCTCAGAAGATTCAGTAGTAATTAAGTACCTTAGACATAGCTTCTTAGTAATTAAATCTGTAGTGATATGAAATACACCTTACATGTAAAATCTCACGAAGACTGCTGACATAGTTTTTTCCCTCTTTTGTATTTGAATAACATGGTCACAGTGCAGAGCATCTCCCAGCATCATCAAAAATAAGAGACTGGATCTCCTCCAAAACCTTAATTTCTTGCCCCCTCCCCTCTGGGAAGCAGTTATATTTTGTTTTGCATTAAGCCTTGGTGGAAGACACAAAGGCAAGTTCAGGGACCAAAAGGATTCATGAAAATTGATAGACTAGATTGAAACATTATGTATAAGTAATTATAGGTCTTTAAAACTATGAGATAAAATTTTTATATGATATGTATACTTAAATAAAAATTAATATAAACTTAAAAAAATTATATTATAGACATGCTTATAATCTAGTAGTAGCAACGGTAAATAATGAGAAAATGGCAACACGGTTTGATCTGTGCTGTAACAAGGGAACTTAAGGTGCTGGGAGGAAGGGGTAGAAGAGTCCAGAGATGGTCTAACAGAAGTAGGTTCTCAACTGAGAACTGGTTTAGAGGAGTTACTGTCAAATCCCAGCATGACTATGATGGAGACACATTTCCCTTATTTGGAATAACCCAGGTTATCCTTCATGTCTTTCTTTTCCTGATTTCCACTTATCAGCCATCTCTTGTGAGTGTCAAGGTATCTGACCGTAGTCATGATTTGTACTTAGTTTGCTATAGAAAATGAAATCAAATACCCAAAGTTCTTAACATTGTGAGTTTTTTTTTTAAGGAGTTGTAAGGAAAATGTATTTCTTGTCTATTCAACACTTGTTTTACTTTTATAAAAAAGTTGACTTTGTTCCTAATCCTCAAATAAGAGTTCATTTTTTCAAAAAATCAAGTAACCATTTACATGTCCCTTTCATTTTTAGAATAGGTGGTAAGACAGAAATAGTTATTGATAAGGTTTTTAAGTAAAAAAACAGAAATGCTGGAGCCATGGTTTTCTTGGGGGTAAAAAAAGCATTTCTTACACATGCCCCCTAGTTCAATGTCTTATAATGCCTTATTAGTGGAAGTATCATGAACTTAATGCCTAAATTAATGAAAATAAGGAAAAAACTTATAGGACATAACTTTAACTAAAGATAGATTTTGCTGTAAGAGAGGGTACATAAGAAATAGCACCATGGCTGGTTATAGTTGTAATTTTCACAAAGAACAGAGCAAAAAGCAATGGATACTCAGGAAACAGGAATAAATAGGAACACGACAAAGCCCTTATTGGCTTATGTATTGTAAAATGTGAACATATACAATGTTTACATTATACATATGGGTTTGGGGAATCAGTCTCTAAGATGTTTTAGTTTTGGTTTTGCTTTTAATTTAATTAATGTACTATCTGTGGGGCAGCGCCTATGGCTCAAAGGAGTCAAGCGCAGGCCCCATATGCCGGAGGTGGTGGGTTCAAACCCAGCCATGGCAAAAAACAAAAAACAATATATATATATATATATATATATATATATACACACAAACTATATGTGTATGTATGTGTGTATATATATATGTGTGTGTGTATACACACTATCTGTGTTTCAAGTATCTTTCACCAAATGAATTACAGGCTATAATTTTCTAAATAATTGGCCTGTACTTCTTCAGTCCCTTGAAAGAAAATGAGAATGTGATTTGGTCAATATTATATTCTTGCTTTTAAAAACTTTAAAATTTATAAATAAGCATTTCACTGTATATTTTATGTATGCAATATTTAGAAGATAATCAGCATAAGGCATAAAAATGAAAATAGTACCAATTAAGCATCTTGAAGTTTCATATAATTCTGGCTTTGTAATATAATTTCAAAAGGAACAGATTTCAAAATCTATTTTTTTTAATTGAGATCAAAAGCCTTCCAGAACTGCTTCTGAAAATGGACTTGGGACAGGTCTAGGTAAATAGTACATGCTCCGCTGAGCATCCTTTCTTCTGTTTCTACAGCAATATGAGAGATTTGGCCTCAAAGCCTTGTAATTGATTAGAGGCATGCTGATTTGTCTGCTAACCCTGCTTTTTAAATGCTGTGTATGTACAAATTTAGAAAAAACTTGTCTCTGATTAATATCACATTTTTGGAGAGTAATTTATTTGACATATCAATTTATGATAATCTCACTGCTGCAAAGAATGAAAGAGAAGGAAATCTCCTCTCCCTTCCATTGTCCTTCCAGAGAAGGGCTTTAAATCTCAGGGAGTCTGGTGTCTTTGACATCAGTTAGGTAGATTTTTGTATTCCAAAGTCTAGGCATCTAACAGTACATATTAATACAAGGCCGAATGGGCCTAAGGATGAAAGAACATGAAAGCTTAGAGACTGAGTAGGCTAAAGTGGCTAAGCCTGAGTTATGACATTTCAATTCTAGAGTGAAGAAAACTAAACTACGACATATAATAAAGAGATTTCAAGTTTGGGGTATATGAAATATATACACAACATTCTCACTATAGGCATCTAGAAATACAGCATAAAATAACTAACCTCCTTTCATATGCATACCTACGAGTGTAGCTAAAAATCATCCATAAAACCTATCATAAGGAAACTGGGAATCCTGTGTACTAGAGCAGTGTTTGCTCTAAGGGGGAAAGTCAGTATGGAAAATAGGAGCTTCATTTTTAGTACCCGGAGATGGAAGATTGGGCCCTGAACATAGTTGAGGTTAAAAGTTGGAATAGAGACCACTGCAGAAAGCTAAGGTTTCTAAACAAAAAGTGAAATAGGAAAAACAAAACAAAAAAAAATCCAAAGACTAGCACAAGGAAATAGAACATTTATCTCTTGGCCTGAGCTGTAGATTTGGGCAAAGTTGCATTCCCCTTGAGCAGCTATAACCATAAGCTTGAGCTTCATATGTATTTCAGGTTGAAACTTATTCTTAGGCCCCAACTCAAGTAACAGAGGTAAGTAGGGTCCCAGACTGCAGAGATTTTTTTCCATGAGAAATCAATGCAAAATGCTGGAGAAAAGCAGAATCTTGTGCAGACAAGGGTACTGTTAGACAAAGTGCCACTGAAATAAGCAGACGATAAAAATTTATGAAATACAAAAGGAAGAGGCAAAGCAAGATGGCAACTAGAAACATCATTTTTGCAGCTGAGTAGTGAGATTGGGGAGAAAAGACTCCACCTCTGGCCTGTGGGCTCTGCCCAGAAACATTCCTTGAGGGCACAGTGAGGCAAGGAGGATGCCAAGACGAGGAGAAAAACAGTGAAGAAAAAGAAGAAGTAATTGCATTTTGGGTAGAGGGCAGCTGGTGCAACCCAGCTGCGGCTATGACAGTTTGCAGACAGGGAAGGCCTGCCCTGCTGGGCTTTTCTGACCTGGGTATTTGATTGAGTTATCTTGGAAGAGCTTGGGCAAGCCAGTGAGTGATTTTGAACAGCACTCAGGGGCCAGGACTGAGCCACCTAGGTGGGCAGAACTTTCATTGTTTGGTTGCAGGCTGAGTGCAGTCATTGTGAGAAGGCTGCCTTGCAGCCTGGGCCCTCAGGGTCCTAGTGCATGGCAGGTTCTGGTGCACCTGATAAGTGGGCAGCCACTCCTGGGAAGATTTGAGCAACACTCCCTTTCCTGGGAAGACCACTGCATAGCCAAGGGACATGATTTGGAAAAGTCAAGGAGTGTCTATTAAGTGGTCTGAAGAAAGCTTTAGGCTCCCAACCCTGAGGGTATTGAGGATAAAGTAGTTAGGAAAATGGACATGGTCTAGTTGGCAAGGCAGAGCCTTCTAGTCTCCATCTTATACAGTTATACATCATCTGCATCGTGATTAGCATCTCATACCCCAGAAGATCACTTGCTATGTTGGCAATATACAGTAAGATATACATTTTATATATAATGTATATATATATATTACATTTTATATATATTTATTTTATATACACACACATATATATACGTGTATATGAGTGTGTGTATATATATGCATAGTTTTCTTTCTAAAAATTTTTTTTCCAGCTTTTCCCCTCCTAGAGTTCTCTTTTGTTTACCTGGAGTACTTGTTCACTTTTTCTTCTTTAATAATTAGGGCTTCATTTTTGCTAGTTTTTCTGCCCTGTTATTCTTTCCCCCCCCAATTGTATCACTTAAAGTTTTTTGTTTTACTTTGATTTGTAGTATTTATTTTTCTTCTCTATTTGGTGGAGTTGGGGTCTTGTGTCTACTCAGGCTGGTAAAGGGCTCTGACTTCAAGGGATCAACCCACCCACCCCATCCCACCCCACCCCCAGAGTTTGGGATTTGTGGGTATAGGCCTAGTACCCTAACGCACACCACTATTACTCCTGTCTCTTTCTGTTCCTCTCTTCTTTTTGTTAATCTTTCTCTTTTATTCCCCCTTTCCTTTCTTTTTTCTCTTTTTTTAATCTTTTATCCCTTCTTTCTCTTCACTCTTCCTTTTAGTCCTTTACCAAAGGGACACTTCGACACCTTAGGTCAGAGGCATGGTGACTTAAAGAGAAAAAAGAAGTGAAAGGAGAAAGTAGGGCAAGGAAACAGACAAGAAGAAAACACTCATGAGAAATAAATAGCAGAAAAATTTCTAGCAATATGAAAAACAAGAACAGAGCAACCCCATCCCACACACACATTAGGGATCTTATGGCAGCTACTGCAGAGTTGTCCACCTACAAAAAAATATTAGAAATGACAGAGAGGGAATTGAAAATATGGGTGGTAAAAACAATGAAGGAAATTGCTGAGAAAATGGAATATAACCAAAAGGAAATTCAAAAACAGAATCAAATAAGAGATGAACAATATGAAGGATATAGAAAGGAAATAGGGGAGCTTAAGAAATTGAAGTATTCAATTAGAGAAGTGAGAGAAGCAGTAGAAAGTATCAACAATAGGCTTGGCACCTGTGGCTCAACAGGCTAAGGCGCCAGCCATGTATACCTGAACTGGCAGGTTCAAATCCAGTCCGGGCCCGCCAAACAACAATGATGGCTGCAACCAAAAAATGGCCGGGCATTGTGGCGGGCACCTGTAGTCCCAGCTTCTTGGAAGGTGGAGGCAGGAGACTCACTTGAGCCCAGGAATGGGAGGTTTGGAGGTTTCTGTGAGCTTTGATGCCACAGCACTCTATCCAAGGTGACAGCTTGAGGGTCTGTCTCAAAAAAAAAAAAAAAAAAAAGAAAGAAAGAAAGAAAGAAAGTATCAACAATAGATTACACCACACAGAAGAAAGAACCTCAGAGGTAGAAAATAAAGCTTTTGAGCTAACATAGGCACTTAAAGAGACAGAAAAAAGAGAGACAAAGCAGAGTGTTCACTGAGAGAATTATGGGATTTCATGAAGCATTCTAACATGAATTATAGGTATCCCAGAATGCCCTAGAGGAATGAAAACCCCACTAGAGAATATCATAAATGAAAATTTCCCAAATATCACCAAAGATTCTGACACACTCCTTTCAGAGGGATATCGGACCCCAGGTCATCTCAACTCAGAGTTTTTCCAAGACACATTGTCATGAACCTGTCCAAAGTTAAGACAAAAGAGAAAATTCTGTAAGCAACCAGTAGTAAGCACCAATTGCTTACAATTTGCTACAGGGGCAAATCCATTAGGGTGACCACAAATTCAAACTTTTAAACCAGAAGAGAATAGTCATCTACCTTTAACCTACTTAAACAATTTCAGCCAAGAATTTTATATCCTGCTAAGCTAAGCTTTAAAATTGATGGAGAAATAAAATCTTTTACTGATTTGCAAACACTAAGGAAATTTCCACAAGACCAGCTCCACAGGAAATGCTTAGACCTATTGTATACACAATAGGACCACCAGTAAACTAAACACCCGGAAACTAAAGGACAAAACCCAGCTTCCACAATAATGTAAAAGATAAAACTAAGCAACAGACTTTCACAAAATAAGATGAATAGAATGCCACCACACTTATCGATTATCTCAATAAATGTCAATGGCTTGAATTCCCCACTGAAGAGGCATAGGCTGGCTGATTGGATAAAAAAGCACCAGCCATCCATTTGCTACCTGTAGAAAACACACATAACCTTGAAAAACAAAGTAAAACTTGGGGTTCAGGGATATAAAACAATTTTTAAGCAAATGGAAATCAGAAGAAAGGAGGAGGTGCAATCTTATTTTCAGATACAAATGGACTTAAAAGCAACTAAAGTCAAAAAGGACAAAGATGGACACTTCATCCTGGTCAAGTGAATAATACAACAAGGAGACATTTCGATTCTAAATATTTATGCACCCAACTTAAATGCTCCTAGATTTTTGAAAAAGACCTTAATTAGTCTCAGCAATATGATATCCCATAACACCACAATAGCAGGGGAATTTAACACTTCTCTTACAGAGCCGGACCTATCCTCTAAACATAAAGTAAGCAAAGATACAAAGAACTTAAATGTAACTTTAGAACAACTATGCTTGACAGACGTATACAGGTCACTTCATCCCAAAGCTAAGGAATGTATGTTCTTCTCATTGGCCCATGGAACATTCTCCAAAATAGATCATACCCTAGGATTTAAATCAAACCTCAACAACAACAACAAAAATCAAAAGAATTGAAATTACATCTTGTATCTTCTTAGACCACAAGGTAGTAAAGGTAGAACTCAATTTCAACAAAAATTGTCATCCTTAGACAAAGGCATGGAAATTAAAGAACCTTATGCTGAATGACAGTTGGGTCAAGGAAGAGATTAAAAAAAGAAAATCATTAACTTCCTTGAGCATAACAATGAAGACACAAGCTACCAAAATCTGTCAACACTGCAAAAGCAGTCCTAAGAGGAAAATTTATCTCATTAGATGCCTACATCTGAAAAACAGAAAGAGAGCCTATCAACAATCCAATGAGTCATCTTAAAGATATGGAAAAGAGCAATCCAATCTCAAACGTAGCAAAAGAAATAACCAAAATTAAATCAGAAATAAATTAAATTGAAACCAAAAGATCCAAAAAATTAATGAAATAAAAAGTTTGCTCTTTGATTATTAAACCTTTGTCTGAGGCATAACCTGCAAATATTTTCTCCCATTCTGAGGGCTGTCTGCCTGCTACACTTACATTGTTCTTAGCCTATGGTGCATCTTAGCAGGGTACTGGCGAAACTTATTAAAGGTAGAGTATTAATGTCTTTATATAGTGATCAAGGAAATGCCATGAAGGCTATCTGTAACAGTACGATCAAAATATTTCTGAATGTATATGAATCATGCCCTGT